>JAXIVH010000012.1:4272622-4285122 GCA_036785325.1 Urophycis tenuis | reverse complement strand
TTATCTTCGCCGGCCCACCACAACATCCAACGTTTTTTAATAATGTGTAGTGGTTTGGTTGTATGAGTCATACAACAAGCCGAAAGGCTCTGGGTTTGAGCCCCGGCATCCACAGTCCATCTGCAAGGCTTTATTGAGCAACATGCCTACCCCCTGCTGCTCCTTTATGAATAAATAGTTCAAGTCCCTTTAGATGAAAGTCTCTGCTAAGACCAGATTGTTAATATGTATGGAATAGATAACCCCTTGAGATAGATCCTCTTGTTTCCAAGGGGGCAGAAGAACATGATTACACACTACTAGATGATCAGAGCCTGAGCAGCAGAGCCTGATGTGGAGAAAGCCGGCTTGTCTCTCCTCACTCACCTTCCTCAAAGCCTGCTGGACGCTGGCGTCCGGTGGCCTAGCCCCTCCACACAGGAGCGATGGCCACCAGAATCATCTCTGAGTGACTGATGCACTGAAGTGATCCAGGGCTCCCAGGATAATTCACCTTGTCTCACTCTCTAAAGTTGTAGTGGCTGTCTGAGGGACAGTTCATCCAGCAAGATGTGGGCCAGTGGCACGCGGGCCAGGTCAATCATCCCCCGAGACTGCAGCTCTCTGGGCCTCAGTGGGGACCTGAGGAGTGGGGACCGCAGTGGGCAGCGCGGGCTTTTGTTGTGGTTTTTGGCCAAACCGCCGTGCTGTTTTTTTTCCCCCTGGCCAGGGTCCAAATGTGCTGCACTGTGTCAGCAGCATCCAGCGCCACACAACCGTCTGAGCAGCAGAAATTGTGTGCGCTGCCCACAGCGATAGCACCGATGGGTGCAACACCCATGGGTGCATTGCCCCGGGGCTGTGATCACTCGTCACCCTTTCTGGGTTTGATTTCCATCATGGCAGTTGCCGCCCCCGCGCCCCCCTGCCCCCCGCGCCCCCCCTTCCCCCCGCTCCGGAAAACCAACACCTCTGCAATTATCTCCTTTGAAGCCGTGACAAGCTGTCGGGGGGCCGCCATCACGCCGTAGCTTGTCCTGCCGTGGCCAACCCGGGCCGCTGACCGGCCCCGGGGTCCGGCGCGCAGCCAAACGCCCCCCGCCGCCACGCCCAGCGCTGAGCGGCGCTGGCTGCCAGCGCTCCGTTCCCAATTCACGGTGGAGGTGAATGAGCTACGAGTTAGCGGCGGACGTTAGCGTGTTTTTCCGTCCCCCCCCGGGTGTTGTCTGGCGGACCCTTCTTGTGCTCCGAAGCCCGAAGTGACTCCCTGAGACCTTGTGTTTTAATGAAAGTGTGAAGGGGGAACAAATAGCAAAATGCGATTCTGTCGTGGTCATAGGCAGTTTCACGCAGGGTTTCCTTTGATTCGGAAGCCAAGGACACAAAGACTTTTTTTGCTGAAGGTAAATTGTGGTGAACTATTTTTCTGCTAGGGTTACATATTACTTCGGTATTGTAATGCATTGAGATGTGTCGTTTTTTCTCCTGAGAAATAATGAGGAGTATTTCTTTTTACGTCAGCATGTGGTCATTTAGCATGCACTTTTATCCTAAGTGAATCACAAGAGGGAATGGAATGAAGCCAAAATAAAAGATGGAGTAAAAAAGTGCTCCTCAACCCAGTTTCCAACAGAACAACGGAGACAGAGCTGCTGCAGGAATCCTCTGTATTAGCGGATCATAGTTCTGGCATCACAATAATGAAAGTGCGGTCTATATTCAAACACCAGAGCTGAAATAATAGCTCTCTTTCTGTGGTAACCGATGGCCCGAGGCCTGTGGAGGTTCTGAGGACTCAGGACTCACGGCGTTTGGTCCTTTGAGGTTGAGCGGCGGGTGGCTGCGCAGACGTCATCCACACCTGGAGGAACAAGGCGGATCAGGACATGGTCCCGCTGACTTTGAGCTCTCGCTATGCTCGCGCCAGAGGAAGACGTCGGTAATCACGGAGCGACGAAGATGACAGGGAACACAAACTGGAAGTGATGCGTTCAATGCATTATTAAGTGGATTTATTTTGCATTTTTTTGTTCTCTCTTTTTGGACACTGCTGACGGAAGGTATTTTTAACCTTAGCTATGTGAAGATCATCTTTGGAGCTCGTCCAACGCAAGTTCCTCTTGTAAAACAATAATTCAATGTCACTTTATATCTTGTGGAAAGAGCCGATACCATTTATTTAAATGATGGTATTCAAATAAGCCGGAGAAGATGGTATTTTTAGAGAGGCTGCTGCCTCTATGCATGTGTGTATGTGTTTGTGGAGGTGGATCCAGTATTAACAATAATATAAAAACACTGCAGTGAACTTACTGAAGATCACAATAGCAAAAGGCTAAAGGGTATCCTGGTTGGATACGGGGAGTCCATCAAACGGGATCCACTTGATATTTCTGCGATTCCATAAATTTGCGTAGCTAAAACCCGCTGCCCAGGATGAGTGGGAGCGTGAGTGGGCGACGCCAGCGAAGGAGAGGAGGCTGGGAGTCTGGTTGGAGAGGTGAAGCGCCTCACTTTGGGACTGGAGGTCAGGTGGCATCAGCAGTGGAGGGCAGGGTACGAACCGCCCAGGACTGTGGAGGAGGTGAAGGAGGAGAGGGAGGAGGAGGGGCCGGAGAAGGAGGAACAGGAGACCGGGATTTTCTTGTCATCTGAAATGCTGGGAGTTGCTAGGATACAGCAGAGCAGGAGGGATGGTATGGAGATGATGCGCACGCACACGCATACACACACACACACACGCACGCACACACACACACACACACACACACACACACGCACACACACGCACACACACACACACACACACACACACACACACACACACACACACACACACACACAGCCGTAATCATGCCACGGACCGGAGAGGACTCGACATTTGCGATGGTGGTCATAGCCGGAGCAGAGCTGGACGGTGTAAAGGTTGCTCTGCGCCCCCCGGTACGGCTGAGCACCGCTTCACGCTAAACGGGGAGCAGACATTCAGGGGCCGGAGCCCAGAACCCGGCCGGCGCACTGCGAGTGTGGAATAGATACCCCACCCACCTCCACCTCCACCACCACCTCCACCACCACCTCCACCACCACAGGATGTTCACCTGACGCAGCAGAGGCCCCACCACAGCGGTGGTGGGGGGATCGTGGGCTCAGCCTTATCAGCTGGTCCTGTGCATAATTTAAAGGGAAGATGTTGGGTAATTGGCAAGGTTTAAATATCTGGAGCCAGGGTAATTGAACAGCCTCTCCTCTAATGGAAATGTGTCAGGGACGCGGGCGGACGGAGGCGTTGAGTGACGAGGAGGAGAGCTCAGAGCCACGAGAGAGAGACAGGTTTCAGAACAGAGCAGCAGAGCTGTTGTGATTCCGCGGGATGCGGAGAGGAGCGGGTGGGTCATGGTGACCGTCGGAAATCATTCCTTCCCACTCCTTTTCATTTTGTTGTTTTGTGTTCAAACAGTCGCCAGGCTGCCCGCCTCCCTGCACAGTAAAGAAAAATGCATTTTTGATGGGCACTACTAATCATCCTTAGAAATACCGCTTAGTACAAACAATTTTTAGGGAAGTAAAATCTTTTGTTAAGTGAGGCAAGTGGCACCATAGGTTTCAATTCATAAAGAACAATTATAAAGACACTACAGTGTGTGGTTCTGAGATTGTAGTGGAACCAGAAGTAGAACCACCATATGAGTAAAACATGTGCAACTTGTTTGAAAAGTAGCAGCTGTGCAGCAATGCTTTGATAGCCAATGCTATCGTTTTAAATGACACTTTGGCCCACAGTGGCTGCGCCTTCAGGTTTGTTTGGATTCACTGATACTGTCATCCAGCAGCAGTTGTTTGAAAGGCCGCCTTTTCTCTTAGACTCGGTTGTGTTGTTCTCATTATTAAACACTCCCTGGAAGAGATAACTGAACAACTGTAATAGCTACCAGTGGAAACCTTTGGATGGGAATCTCCACATCTTTTTGAAATAGATTGGCTTCTTTGCCGAAGAAGCCAAACTCTTTGTTTGATGCTGTTTCATGCAAATTAAACAGTTCATAGCAGAATCCTGTGGTGAAGGAATCCGAACAGAGTCAGCCAGGCCCGGGTAGTGTAGTGGTGAGTGTGGTTTACTCCCAGTCCAAAGGTGCTGGTTCAGACAACGTTGTTCCCAGTCTCAACTGTAGGCCTCCTGGAGGCTGCTAACCCTCCCATCTTCTCTCGAGCATCTGGATCCACTGTCAGTCACTTTAAATGAACTTGTTCACAAAACAGCAAATTATACAACTGTATGAACCTGAAGTACCCGTAAACGGCAGCAGAGCCGGCGTGGTTGTGGTGGGAGCTCTGCCTAGCTCCTCGGCTGAGGTGCTAACATTTAGGAGTGTTTGTGGCGGAGGAGGGATCTGATAACACCGAACCCTTAAATGTCAACTTTCCCAGCAAAGGCATGTTGCAAGCATGCCGGAGGTCTGTTAAAAATACAACAAACAGCCACTTCATCTGCGCCTCAACGTGGGGGAGACACGGGGGAGACATGGGGGAGAAAACTCTTCTGAGGAGGGGAGGGGAGGGGGGAGGGGGGGGGGGGGGGGGGAGACGCGGCTCACAACCGCTATTTCAACTTTCGGCGCCACGATTGACAAACGGGAAAACAGACGGAAATGTCACAGTTGTAGTCCCGCGCTAGAGAGCGGGATTATTGTGGGTTTTTTTGTGTCGCACGAGTCAAAAAAACCTGCGTGGAGAAACGGATCTGCCAGAATGAATCATCACGGTGCCTCTCACGCCACTGGAGAGAGATCAGGGCCACCTGGGTGAGAGAGTGCTGCCGACAACACAGGCCTCTTACTGTATACCATGCTTAAAGTAACACTGCATTTTTAACTCACCTGGGCTGGCATTTAGCACGCTGTCGTAAACATGTCAACGCATCAAAGCGTGTGTATTCGCAAGTTTTTCTTTTTCTTTTTTTTTTCTTTGGGGGGGGGGGGGTTCACTGCTTGCAAAGACATGCCGTTGTCTTCCAGATGCAGGCAGGGAGCGCAGACGCGCTGCCGAACGGGAAGCTGAGCCACGCTATGCCACAGCCATAATTCAGCCTTCGATTTTCTTATTACGCCAACCTGCAGGGAGCTGCCGTCCACTCTGCGAGCCAAGTGCTGCAGCACGTGATGGATCCACGGTAAACACTCCCGCTCCAACGGGCTTTCTTCTCCTCGCTTAGAAAAGATACAAAAAGCTGACCCCCCTCCACCACCGCGGATTCCACACGCTGTTCCCTACAATCCCACAATCTCCCAGAGCCCGTGTTAATATCCAGGCACTTAACGAGGCGAGCGGATGAATAATTAGGTTTTAAATTCTCTAATAACAACAGAAGAAAGGGAGAGCTGGAAAATAACCACCTGGAGGAAAAGAAAAAGAAAAAAACAGGAACCCCCAAACTAATCCCCGACATTCACTGTTTCCAATGCACCGCCGCCGCAACAATAGCCAGCAGCTCAGCCCTGTCTGGTCCATTCAGTACCGGCAGCCCATGAGAACCCACCAGCGCTCCTCAGTACACAGGACGCTCCGGGCGGCCGCCGCACAGTCGCGGCGCTGTTGCCCGTCCAGTTTTTTGGGGGGACAGGAGGAGCTGGGAGGGGGCTGACAAAGCCCCCTCCGAAACCCCTCCATAGCGGGGCCATTAGCACGCCACCTTAAGGTTAACCTCTCAAGCTGTTCTCCGTCTCCAAGAAGATGATCTCGCCTCGCACACCCCGGCCACTGCGGGAAATACCCGTAATAATGATCATCATGATGGTCATTTTGTAGATGCTTTTTTTTGTCCAAAGCACCTTCCAATGGTGTGAGTGTAGTCCACGCTCCACAGTGTGCTGATGTGGACCTCGTGCACTCACCTAGAGGCCATACTGGTGGGTCGGCTCGGAAAACATCCTAGAATATTTGCGGAAAGCATGACAGCTCAATGGAAATGCAATCTAAATGGATGCAGGGATGCCTGGATGGGGAAATGGAATGCAGAACTACAAATAATGCTTTTGAGTGTTCATGGTTTGAAAAGAGCTGAGAAGCTTTCCCCCGCCAAGTCACCAGTAAGGCCACCAGGTGAAGAAGACCTGCAGAGGATATTCCACTAGCAGTGTTTCTGTTTGTCCCCCTGCCTCCAGGCATCCTTCAGCAAGAACAACTCTCTGCCTGCTCCTTAATGACAGGCATCTCAAATGACTGTAGGTCCCTTTGGATCAGAGCATCACCTGAATGACTAAATAGTCGAATTGCAACCCTGGCAGTGTGGTCTGTTGACCTACCCATGAACCCTGTCTGCTTATGACCACCTCTCTTTGGGTTGCTTATCAAAGATGGGATACATATAAAACACACCTTTCATTTCCTGCTGCTATTGATTTATGGTTGTCATCCAGGTATGGTTTTATCTATTGATCGCAGATCATATATAGTGGCCATATAGTTGAGCTTCAGGATTTTTATAGGAGTGTGTTTAATGGATTTTCCTTCACACCCACTGGGACACTTCACATCAAAATGTCAGTAAAATGCCACCTGGGGAAGCCAGCCATTTTTCTCACATTCTTCCAATGTTTGAAGGATAAAACAACAATAGCTCTTCCTTGAATTCCTTAGGTGTAGTTCTGGGTGGTCCCGGGTCTGGGTGGGTCCGGGCCATCACAGGTCTGGGCTCTGAGGGAAGACATATTGGTGACTTTTTTTTTTTTTCTGAGACTTTTCCTGGAGCTCTCTGGGACATTCAAAGGGATGGCCACGCGTGTGCTCATCAAAATACTTTGCAGAAGTATTTTGCACTTTTCCGTGTGAGTGAGCCTCTGTGTGTGGTTGTGTCTTCTTCACACAATGTGGGCAGTGTGTGCATGCTGGGGTGTGTGTGGGGGGGCCCGTGCTTGTTGTCTCCGTGCCTGTGTGTGTTTGTGGTAGTAATGAGGTTTACCTAGGATTCTCCATAGGTTAACATTGGCTCACAGCATTAAACCACTGTAATCATTTGGTATTATGGGCCACCTGCACCAAACAAACCTGTATTAGTCGCGCTTAATTCCTTCTGGGAGCTGTAACCATACTGATTATTTTATATATCTCATCACCAGAACCCAGTTTTTATCTGCCTTCTAAGAGAGAGTGAGAGTTGTATTAACCCTTCAATGTAAGCTGGAGATTTCCACATGGTACCAGCATTTATGACATCACAAGTAGAGTGAGTGCTTTATGCAAATGGCGGTCATTTATGCAAATACATGCAAATTGTTCCACTGGATGAAAGTGATGGGCGAGTGATGTTTGTAATATATATTCTATAATACATAGTAGAATATACGAGAATGGCCTCATACCACAGAACAGCTTTCGTGAATGTGAAAAATCAAAGCCATTGTGAACAAACCCTATTAAACTCTCCTCTGCTCCATATAAAATGGCTGCATGTGTAGGGTACCTTGCAAACCTGTAACAGGCCCCTTTAACAAACGTGTTTCCGCCTGCACCAAGAAATCCCCACGGTAGATGAAAAGGGAGAAGCAGAAGGAAAACCATCTTTGCTGTTATAGAAAAATCAACCAGGCCACAGAATCCGAAATACTCAGACGCCGCCTCTTTCATGTGCAATCATAGGCCTGTGGATTCCTACGTGCACTTTTCTTCAGCTCGGGGGTAAAAACTACAGCAAGCCAGTCCTTTCACTGCGTTGATGGAAAGGGTCAAATACCATGATCTGTATTTATCAGCGGGATGCTACTCCAGTGCTGTAAATGTGATTTTAAAGCCCTCTTGATCCTCTTTTGGAGGATTTAGACTATAGCAGATCACATGCGGTTCTCCCAGCCCTTAAGCTACAGTATCAACTGCCGCAATGGGCTATCCATTACGCAGAGGGGTCTCCTAGTCTCTCTTCCAGGGGTTATCGCATTGAACACCACCCATCGCCAGCACAGGCTCCGTGCTTCGCTATCTGGAGGACGTGCAGACCTGAAGATCTGGAGATATTAATGGAGCCCATTATGCATGAAGCGACAGCACCTTTGGTGCCTGAACAGCGGATCAGGGGGTGCTCCGATGCCTTTGATAAGAGCCTGTTGGTCATTTCAAGGGTGCAACACAATGGAGAAGGTGCGCGCACTCAGAAGGAGTACGAGGAATTCTGTGTACTTTGTTTGTTTGGTCTGCCTCCCGTCGGCGGCCCGGCTGTCTTCCTGTTCACTAATTCATGTAACCATAGTAAGTGCACAGTTAGGAGTCTGAACTCGGGGCTCGCCCAGATCGATCGTCGGGCCGAGAAGCATTGTGCTATTGAGCAGCGCGGGGCTCTGCGGCCGGCGTCGTGCCGCAGCAGTCCTTGAAACACTCTGCGGTAATTACGGCCGCGCGGACCCCCGGCCGCCGTTCGCCTCATTACAACACAATCAGAGCGGCCACCTGCCGCTGGGCCCCAGACCTCGCTCACCGCCGCCCGCCGCCCAGACAGGAAGGGCTGAGCCGGGCGCTATTTGAATGATAAAGGTTGGATTAGAATGCGCTGGCTGGCCTGGTGCCTCTGACGGCGGGTTGGGATTTCCTTTCATTTGCATGATTACGCTGAGGAGACGTCTAGCGATGAGCAGCGTCTCATCAGCCCCCCCCCCCCCAGGGCCTCGACCCGAGACAAATAACCCCTGATCAGCACCCGCCGGTGCTGGAGCCGCTCCCGCCGGGCCCGGGTGCTGCTTCACAGGGTCAAGGGGTTCGATTCCCTCCGGGACCGCCCGTACATGCACACACACACGCACGCACGCACGCACACGCACGCACACGCACGCACGCATGCACGCACACACACACGCACGCACACACACACACACACACACACACTCACGCAAACACACTCACGCACACAGACGCACACACACACACACACACTCATGGGTGTTCATGTAAAAGCTTCAGGGGAAGAGATTTGACAAAACATAATGCTACGATATCGTATAATATGTAACAGGGAACATTAATTCACAGTCATAAGCATTAACTCACAATTAACAGTTAACTAATGTATTGGTGTGATCGTTTGCTAATTGTTTTCATGTCTCCTAATGCTGTTCATGATAACAAAGGTATTAATGAAACATGATTTAATAGGGTTATGATGTAATCGGGTTAGGGTTGACCCTCACCCTCACCCTCACCCTCACCCTCACCCATAACCCCTTTGCTAATACTAAAGTGTCTTCCCAAGCCCCCCGTAAGCCCCCCACACAAAGCCCCCCGACGTCGTCGCCTCCTTGTAGTCACGTCTCTGAGACGCCAGCCCCCCGAACGCAGCAGGGCGGTGGGGGAGGGGCTCTCCTGATCGCCCCCTAACCACCCAAACACACTTCAGATGGGAGGAGGTAGACAGGGGGGGAGGTGGAGGGAGAGAGAGAGAGAGAGATTTAGAGGGAGAGGGGGAGAGAGATGAAGAGAGATAGAGAAGACAGTGATAGTGAGAGGAATATATATATATATATAGAGAGAGAGAGAGAGAGAGAGAGACAGAGACTGAGAGAGCGATAGAAGGAAAGGAAGAGAGAGATATAAAGAAAGACCAAGGGAGAGATAAATAGAGAGGGAGAAAGAGATAGAAAGAATAAGAGAAGGAGTGATGGAAAGAAAGAGGGAGGGAGAGAGAGAAAGAAAGAGAGAGGGAGAGAGAAAGCAGCCAGGGAGGAAGTGGAGTCTGTCAGAACGGCATCTATCTAAGCTTCAGGACTCTGGGAAGCTAATGCTGTTTGATGTATTAACCATGAAAGAGGGGGCAGTGTGTGTGTGTCTCTCTGAGTGTGTGTGTGTCCCTGTGTGCGTGCTCGTGCATGTGTGTGTGTGTGTGTGTCTCTATGTATGTGTGCGTGTGTGCGTGTGTGTGTGTGTGTGTGTGTGTGTGTGTCCTTGTTCAAGCTCAATTCTGCAAGGATTTCTGTACCCAGCCCTGTGTTTTGGTTTTCAGGGGTTTAGGGATATGCAGAAATATGTGTATGTGTATGTGTGTGCGTGTTGGCGTCCGTGCGTGTGTGCTGGATGACTAAGGGGGAGGGTGGGGGGAGGGTGGGGGGGAGGGTGGGGAGAGGGTGGGGAGAGGGTGTAGAGCGAGAGCTGATGCCTTTTGATGTATTAATCAGACGTGTGTAGAATGGAGGGACTCTGATGTGTGTGTGAGGCGACATCTCTATCTTCAGTCAGGTCTCTCGTCTGTCTCCCAGTAAATGCCTTGGAAATGTGGTACAAAAAGCAGCACGATAGTGTGTGTGTGTGTCTGTATCTGTGTTTAGGTGTGCGTAGGTGTGTGTATGTGTACAGTGTGTGTGTAAGATATTGTTTCCACAACACAGCCTGCCCTTGCCAAGAAGTTATTAGAGTCGGCATTGAAGAGGAAATGTGTTTCCACCCAAGAGCTGCGTGTATTAGCTGATCAATAATTCACAGAACAATAAGTACAGTGATCTATATACTATCACAGTCCACCAGCTCCACAGCCGCCCCTCTGTGATCGCTCATCAATCCCCGTTTGGAATGAATGAATCACTACTTGGGTTAGTTGTGCGTTTGCTCGAAACTCCCAAAATCCATAAGTTTACCTCTCTGTGACGCAGACCCCCGCCCTCAGAACACAAGCGCTCACCGTGCCCCCAATAAGGGCACCAATGAGAACACTCTCAGGTGGCGGCCGTTTGAGATTGCGTCCGCAGGGCTCTGGCCACGGTGCCGTCGGTTCCTCATCACGTCTTCAGTGTCAGCCTCCGACACCGCCAACCTCTGCCTCTGTTGCCAAGCAACTCTGTTCAGGGCGCTCACAAAGCATCTTTATAGATTTGTCTTTGGATGGAAGGAACGGTGGTGGTTTGGGTGGCGGGGGCGGGTGGTGGTGGTGGGGGGGGGGGGGGGGGGGGGCGGGGCACCCTAGTTCCACTTCTCCGTCTCTTCCAGGGGACACAGCACTACGTCGGGGTACAGGTTCTGCTTGTCTTCTGCTGCAGAACCTGGGTTCCCTCACGCACACAGCCCAGTGGTAGTGTCTCATGCGCTGCCTCCTCTCTCTGCATGTGAGTCTCCCCGGCCCGGGAGGGGGAGTGCAAGCGGGGGAGTGCAGCGGGGGAGTGAAGGCGCGTGTCGTCTCCCCCGTACCTCACGGCCGCGCGCTCCTAACCGCCGTCGACAGCTCTGCCCCCAGTGTGTAAACGCTCCTCGCTGCTCCTTCTCTGATGGCCGCGGCTCCACAACGCGGGGACATAGATCTGTCACATGTGACTCATGTGAGCTCGGGAGGAAAAGAGACCGAGCGGGAGTTTCTCTCAGCCGGAGAATCCTGCTCCGGGGTGGTGGGACTCTGGCCGCGCGCAGGCCTTGTGTTGGAGAGCTGCGAGACGCCTTCAACGGCAGATTAATCAAATCTGTCACTGATATCACGTCGTATCTATATCAGCAGTCACCACTGAATGCCCCCCGGTATTGGAAAAGCTTCGGAGATATCGGGACAGAATCCAGCCCGTTTACATGCTGCACGTCGTAACGACGGGGGCCTTCCCTCTGTTGTCTTGTAATATTTATAGGGTTTTTTATCTCCGCTGGGCCACCCTGCTTCTCTGCGTCGCTTTGTCTTCGCACAGTAAAACAGGCACGGGTTGGTAGATGTTTATGGTGGCATATTTCCACCTAATTGGAAATGTCCACATGGGCCTGGCACCCCGCATCAGACCAGCACCCTGGTACCCCCGGTCAGACCAGCACCTTGGCACCCCTCATCAGACCACCACCCTGGTACCCCGGGTCAGACCACCACCCTGGTACCCAGTGCCAGACCATCACGGCTGGTGGGGGCGGGGGTGGGGTTCACTGAAGACCTGGCGGGTGGAGGTCATGGGATTGTCGGGACGAGGAGCCGAGGGGGGATCAAAATGGTCCTGTCTTGAAAACGGACGAGTGGGCCGGGAGGGCGGGGGTGGCCGCGGCGCCCGCGGGGGGGGGGGGGGGGCGGAGCCTGTGCCAACCGATGATGCGGTCACAGGCCTGTCGGATTAGCCGACGCCCTCTCTTCCTGCTCCTTGCAAATGCACTAATTCCTGGAGGAACTCGCGGCTCAATCAAATGCCATAATCTCTTGATCTGCTCGTATGTGCTCTGTTGCACTGCGTTAAACCTTTCCTCCCTTCCTGACAAAGACGAGCGATGGCGGGGGATGGAGGGAGGAGCTTGTGGGCCGCTTGTTCCTGGAGAAAAGGTCCTGGTGGTGGGGGATGGGGGGGGGTCTCCAAGTGTTTTAATAAAAAAACAAAGACACATGTCAGATTGTCAGCCATTTTGGCGGGGGAGCCTTAGTTTGACCACAGAGAGACATGAATTGCGGACACTTTTCTCGAAAAATCCATCAACACTCGCAATGAGACGCCAAGTGGGACATCGTAGACAGCAGGGTCACAAATGAAGACAAGAGAGATGAGGCCCATAAGATTTACTAATAATAGTCTCTATTCCCTTTCTCGCTCTGTCTCTCT
>JAXIVH010000012.1:4257622-4265122 GCA_036785325.1 Urophycis tenuis | reverse complement strand
ACCTGCAGCGCTCTGAACGAGCTCCGCAGGGATACAGGTGTTTAAGGTGGAGGAGAGGAGGATGAGCAGAGAGGGTGGAGGAGGAGGTGCTGCTGGTGACGGAGGTGCTGCTGGAACTTCTCCATGGGAGTGCTGAGGAGCAAAGGGGTCCCATTAATAAAAATCTACTTGGTTTTCATCTCGGCGCTGATCAAGTGATCATTCCTCCTCGGAGCGCGATGACACATTATTCAAATGAAAGTCAGCCGGATTGAATGAGGCGGCGCCGGCGTCTCTCTGCCGCCAGCCGGGCCAGCCTTTCACATCCGCCGCAGAGTAATTGATTTGAATTTCATTAGCATTGATTGGTGCGTTTTGACGCCGCGTCCTGCGAAAGATCCAGAAACGATCACTTAACACTCAGATGCACGGATTAGTTTGACTTCATACGTGCTTTGATGGCTCTGCGTTCTGACTGGCGAGGGACCGCGATGAATGGCTTCATCTTTATTGATGACGTGTGTTTGCGTGCGCGCGTGTGTCCTACTGCGATCGCCCCTCACATTAGTTATGGGTCAGTCTGACACGCAGGATCGGGGTTCTAACTGCCGGTGGAATCGGCTCGTTTGCATACCTTATAAAAGAGGTGGCGCTCTTTGGAACGTAGCCGAGAACTGCCGAGCAAACCCTGTGGTAAAGTTACCTACTGGTGCCTTCATTACCTAATTGGTCTTCAAGTATTAATTGCTTACGCTAATGTCACTGTGGAGCCTTTGATGGATTCCAGGAATGTTTGCACCGTTTTCTCGTTCCGCCGTTCGGGTAAAAAAATACAACCTATAATTTAGTGTTCTTTTGGACGTCGGCGAGCGATACGTCAAGCGGTATAATGACTCACTGTCCACAGGCCGCACACACAGGTGCAGAGTGTTATCAGCCTCCGAGCACGTTCAGCCCATCACTTAGGGCGTAATAACCCACACACGCACAGCTGTCACCTGTGGAGCCGGGCTGGCTCCACGGCTACGGACCCCGTCGTCATGTAAAGGCCGTCTTTATGCAGAGAGACCTGCGGTGATTTCAGATGCACGCCGTGCAGGAGGAGAGGGGCGGCGAGCTGGTGCTGATGGGTAGCGGTGTGGACAGCGGGGATTAAAGCCAGCAGTGGGAGTGGATCACCCTAACCGCTCGACCGTCCCGCCTTTCAGATCCGTTGTAAAGAGTTTGCTCACGACAGATTTCGAGGCGGGGGGGGTGGGGGGGGGGATTCATAGTGTGGAAGGTTTATGGCAGAATCTGCCAGAACCCTTCGCCTCGGTCCGACGCCCGTGTGACCGAAGAAGCGGGGAGTTGTTGTTCCCCCGCAGCCCTGGGAGGCAGCGGCCTCTAAACGACAGCCCTCTGTGTACGTAGATCCCATCGCCGCGCCGCCCGCCTCCGCGGCCGCAGTCAGCCAACAAACTCACTCTGCAGCGGCCCGCAGTCTCCCACACAACTAATCCTTCTGCATGTCCCCCCTAGCCACGGGAGCTTTGTCCCTGTCTGCCTGACCGACTCCCCCCTCCTCCCCTCCTCCTCCCCTCCTCCCCGCCATCTCTGCACTCGCTCCTGCTAAACCTCCCCCAGGCCCGGCGAAAAGGATTTGTGTCCTGCCGAAAAAGGAGCATCTATCTCCCCGATCGGCAGCGCCTCCTCCTCCCCGCTCCTCCTCAAATCGCGCTGACTCCTGCGCCGCCACCGGGGGCTTGAACTGAGGATCCATATGGAGAAGAGGAAACGCCTTGTCACTTCTGAATAGCCTCACATGCCTCCTCCTCATCCTCATCTTCATCCTCCTCCTTCTCTTCATCCTCCTCCTCATCCTCTTCCTCATCTTCATCCTCCTCCTCCTCATCATCCACCTCCTCATCCTCCTCCTCCTCTTCATTCTCCTCCTCCTCATGCACCTCCTCCTCTTCATCCTCCTCTTCTCCATGCACCTCCTCTTCATCATCCTCCTCTTCATCCACCTCATCCCCCTCCTCTTCATTCTCCTCTTCATGCACCTCCTCCTCCTCTTCATCCTCCACCTCTCCATGCACCTCCTCTTCATCCTCCTGCTCCTCCTCCTCCTCCTCTTCATCCTCCTCCTCTCCATGCACCTCCTCTTCATCCTCCTCTCCATCATCCTCTTCTTCATCCACCTCCTCCTCCTCCTCTTCACTCTCCTCCTCTTCATCAACCTCCTCTTCATGCCGCTCCTCCTCCTCCTCCTCCTCCTCCTCCTCCTCTAAACCTTAGCTGGGGCCGCTCAGTAATGGCATCCTGAACAAAGCTGTGTGAAGCAATAGCATGATTTAATTGAAATGGCACCGCTGTGCTGGCAACAATCTGATAACACAGTGGAAGAGAGCGACGCCCGGTCCCCTGGCCTGGGCGCTCCGTCCGGCCAGCCGTCATGTATGGAGACAAGGTGGTGCTGCCTGCTGTCGTCTGTACCGCTGCTCTATCCAGTGTGCAGGAACCCAAAGCAGACCAATCATGGTGGTTTGTACTCCTCTGGGAGGAAGCGGGCCCAGCGCCGGCCTCTGTGGGTGAGCCCGTCTCACAAGATGGAGGCCAACAGACACGCTGCCGCCGTTAATCAAAGGCCGCGATTAAAGCATAAACAAGATCTGTAGAGGAGGGCTCGCCTCGTTAGTCCGGGGGGGTTTGGGACACCAATATATCTAGCACTAAATATATAACTAGATATAGAACTGGACATCTAACTAGATATAGAACTAGATATGGAACTGGAGTGGGATTGACATGTTTGTCTGTCAAAGAAAAGTAACCGGTCGCCTTTGATTTTGTGCTCATAAATAATGCTGCCGCTGTTTAATTTTTCGCGAAATTTGCTCTAAGAAATGAATTATGTCTGTGTGTATATATATATATATATATTTGTTTATCCCTCTGCATATCGGGGAAGCCCCCCAGTGTGAGGGGGGGTGAGAGTTGAATAAAACAACACACAGAACGTTAATGAGCTCTAAATGTCGTTCAGAGAAACATGTGAGGGCCGTTCCCCACGGCGGGGGGGCTCTCTGCGGGGGGGGTGGCCCGTGGCCCGGGTCCTCCACCCTGGTCCTCCACCCGGGTCCTCCACCCGGGTCCTCCACCCTGGTCCTCCACCCGGGTCCTCCACCCGGGTCCAGGGTGGAGCGGTCTCAGATTCCCCCCCATCGACCCGGGGGCCGGACCGCAGCCAGCCCTGCTGCACCCGTGGTTTCTACCGCTGTTTTTAACGAGGGCTGCTGGCCGCGCCCGGGGGAGAGCAGGGGAGAGAGGGGGAGAGAGGGAGGGAGGGGGAGAGAATGGCAGCGGAGTGGGAGAGGGGAATGCGATTATGTGCGCACCATCAGGGGTCATATTCCTGTTGTCGATCGGTGGTAAGTAGCCATTAGTAAAGTGATCTGCAGGGGGAGGAATGCTGCCGGGTCGTAGCACACGAGGGCTAACTGAGGAGGTTCTGGTTCTGCTGCTCCTCTGACACACACCAGGCATGCTGACACACACACACACACACACACACACACACACACACCAGGCATGCTGACACACACTCTCACACACACACACACAGAGGCATGCCGACACACACTTAGAGACATAGACACACACCGGCATGCTGACACACACTGAGACACACACAACCACACGCACGCATGCACGCACACATACACACACACACACACACACACACACACACACACACACACACACACACACACACACACACACTCACACACAGAGGCATGCCGACACACACACTTAGAGACATACACAGACACAGACATGCAAACACACACACTTGGAGACATACACACACACATGCATGCAAGCACACATACACACACACACTTAGAAACATACACACACAGGGGCATGCTAACAGAGACACACACACGCACACACTTAGAGACATACACAGGGGCATGCTAACACACACACACACACACAGTTTAATACTTTTATTTGGATCGTAACAAGTAGGGAGGTACAACTGATCCAAACATTGATGGAGGCATTGCAGGACTAAGCAGGTTTGATCAAACAGAGAATGCCTTATGCTAATACAAATTTTGATCATGGATACACATTGCACCTTCTTCTCCAGATTGCTAAACTGCCTATTGTGGCAGAGATGGAGCAGTACTTTGCAAGTCTTTTTGCTTTTGGTTTACTCAGTCCACAGCGTTGTAGCCCACGCGATACAAGTTTATGAACATGTCCTAGACTTCCAAAAGTAAGAACAATTAATGTGCAATTAAAACCTAGATTTATGATACTGTTAGCCAGTGGTTGGTATTTTAAAAGCTTAGTCTTGAAACAAATGTCCATATATAAATCAAAACAACAAGCTAATTCCACAATAGTCACATTCTTATTAGAGACATCTAGAATGGTGATATCAGGGGTATTTGGCATATTACTGAAAGTGGTATTGTTATTTTGTGCACAATTGAACCAGTCCATTTTAACTGCGTGTTTGTACATCTTTGTTGTTTGCAATTGTACTTCTTTAAAGCTGTGTGTTATCAGGTCCACCAGTCTATCATGCCTTGCGATGTACATGCCTTTGTAGAAATTGCATCCATTCAGGATGTGTGCGATGGTTTCGTTGTCATGGGTGGTAGGATGGAGAATGCAGTGTGGCTCGTGGCTGGAGGGGTACCAAGTGGACAAGTTAGATTTTGTCGGGAGTACTTGGAGGCGGGCTTTGATGGTAAAGATGAGAACAGCCTCGCCGATCGACACCTTTGAGTAGATGGTGTGAGACAGGGATTGATCTACAAACACACACACACACACACACACACATACATACTCACACAGACACATGCACAAACATACACACATGCTCACTGGTGGAAATTCACCTATGAAATGATCACAGTTAAGCTCACATTTTCAAATTATAACTCACATACACACACATACACACACACACACACACACGCACACACACACACACACACACACCCACACACAGACACACTCAAACACTCACCCACACACACTTATATAAAACATGCAATATGTTATTATGTGTATGTATAAACCTTCTAACTCTTCCATGGCCCTTTATGGGACTCACATAAAACCACACTTAAGATTTAACTGAGTAATCTCTCTGTCTTTCTCTCTCGCTCTCCCTCTCTCTCACTCTCCCTCTCCCTCTCTCCCTCTCTCTCTATCTCCCCGCTTTCTATATGTCTCTATTAAATACATCTCAGAGTGCTTTTATTGGCATGTATACAAATGTAGGTGAAAGTACTCTGAAATGAGTTAGTAGATACTCTGTGTCTCTCTTTCTCTCTCTTTCAACATGGCAGTGCATTAATAATGAAGAGTGAATAAACAATATTAACATGAATATCTCCCAGCCTCTTCGCCGGCCCCCTCTCAACTCAATTGGCATGGAAAATAAACATTTGCTCTGCCAAAGCAGTTAAACATAATCAAACAATAGTAAAGAAATAAAAAACAATGAGAAAAACAGAAACATGAAGAAGAAGAAGAATTACTCTTTTGTAAATATGACAAAAGAATATACAGTATATAATATATATTTTTTATATACAATACAAAAAAAATGATCTCTGTGTCTCTCTCCTCCCCTGAAAGGGGTCTCTAAAGCAGGGCTGTCACTCACCCAGGGTATTAACACCGCCTCCCCCCTCCTCCCCCCAGCACCCCCACCGGAGGGTCACCTTCTCCACCTCCCAGCCGGTGCAGCAGCCGGACCTCCAGGACGCCTCCCACAGCTTCTACGACAGCGGCCTGGACGAGTCGGAGACCCCCAGCAGCAAGTCGTCCTCGGGGCCGCGCCTGGGACCCCTGGCGCTGCCGGAGGAGCACTACGAACGCACCACCCCCGACGGCAGCATCGGGGAGACCGAGCACCCCGAGAACGGTAGGCCTTAGACCCCCTTACTGCACCAGGAGAACGGTAGGCCTTAGACCCCCTTACTGCACCCTGAGAACGGTAGGCCTTAGACCCCCTTACTGCACCCTGAGAACGGTAGGCCTTAGACCCCCTTACTGCACCCCGAGAACGGTAGGCCTTAGACCCCCTTACTGCACCCTGAGAACGGTAGGCCTTAGACCCCCTTACTGCACCCTGAGAACGGTAGGCCTTAGACCCCCTTACTGCACCCCGAGAACGGTAGGCCTTAGACCCCCTTACTGCACCCCGAGAACGGTAGGCCTTAGACCCCCTTACTGCACCCTGAGAACGGTAGGCCTTAGACCCCCTTACTGCACCCCGAGAATGGTAGGCCTTAGACCCCCTTACTGCACCCTGAGAACGGTAGGCCTTAGACTGCCTTACTCTGCCCCGAGAACGGTAGGCCTTAGACCCCCTTACTGCACCCCGAGAACGGTAGGCCTTAGACCCCCTTACTGCACCCTGAGAACGGTAGGCCTTAGACCCCCTTACTGCACCCTGAGAACGGTAGGCCTTAGACCCCCTTACTGCACCCCGAGAACGGTAGGCCTTAGACCCCCTCAAGCACCCTGAGAACGGTAGGCCTTAGACCCCCTTACTGCACCCTGAGAACGGTAGGCCTTAGACCCCCTCAAGCATCCTGAGAACGGTAGGCCTTAGACCCCCTTACTGCACCCTGAGAACGGTAGGCCTTAGACCCCCTTACTGCACCCTGAGAACGGTAGGCCTTAGACCCCCTTACTGCACCCCGAGAACGGTAGGCCTTAGACCCCCTTACTGCACCCCGAGAACGGTAGGCCTTAGACCCCCTTACTGCACCCCGAGAACGGTAGGCCTTAGACCCCCTTACTGCACCCCGAGAACGGTAGGCCTTAGACCCCCTTGCTGCACCCCGAGAACGGTAGGCCTTAGACCCCCTTACTCTGCCCCGAGAACGGTAGGCCTTAGACCCCCTTACTGCACCCTGAGAACGGTAGGCCTTAGACCCCCTTACTGCACCCCGAGAACGGTAGGCCTTAGACCCCCTTACTGCACCCTGAGAACGGTAGGCCTTAGACCCCCTTACTGCACCCGAGAACGGTAGGCCTTAGACCCCCTTACTGCACCCCAAGAACGGTAGGCCTTAGACCCCCTTACTGCACCCTGAGAACGATAGGCCTTAGACCCCCTTACTGCACCCTGAGAACGGTAGGCCTTAGACCCCCTTACTCTGCCCCGAGAACGGTAGGCCTTAGACCCCCTTACTGCACCCTGAGAACGGTAGGCCTTAGACCCCCTTACTGCACCCTGAGAACGGTAGGCCTTAGACCCCCTTACTGCACCCTGAGAACGGTAGGCCTTAGACCTCCTTACTCTGCCCTGAGAACGGTAGGCCTTAGACCCCCTTACTCTGCCCTGAGAACGGTAGGCCCTAGACCCCCTTACTCTGCCCCAAGCACCCTGAGAACGGTAGACCTTAGACCCCCTCAAGCACCCTAAGAACGGTAGGCCTTAGACCACCTTACTCTGCCCTGAGAACGGTAGGCCTTAGACCCCCTTACTCTGCC
>JAXIVH010000012.1:4212622-4252622 GCA_036785325.1 Urophycis tenuis | reverse complement strand
GATGAAGCCTAGCTGATATTCCCCTTAATTGCGACCTACAAGAGGATAATTGGTTTGAGCCAATCAACAAACAATCTTTGGTTGGCTCTGTTTGTAGCCATGGAAACCAGTCTTTATCCAGGTAGGGCATTAAGACCACAAGCAAAGACCACCAGACATCAGCACAGATACATGTTCTTACTAATTTAAGCTTAGAATTAAAGCTAAATTATGATAATTATTCATATATTTCTGGGTATAGCCTATTTAGTGTAGTGATTTTTGCATAATCATGTTCTTATTTCAAATGTGTTATCTCTTTTTAATTATTTTTCTGTCCTGCTGCTGTGACAACTAAATTTCCCTTCAGAGACTAATAAAGTATATCTTATCTTATCGTAGTGCAAAGTGCTGCCACATATTGGCCTTCTAATAAAACCAAACATTTATTCAGCGTTTGTTTTGTGTCAGAGCCACCCTTGTTCTGTTTGCTCTGTCACAAACATGCATCGTATGAGAATGAATGGAATGATGTTCCTGCACTTCTTTAGGACCCTCTCTCCTCCTCCCTACTCCCTGCCTCTGTGTTCTGTCTCTCCTCGCTGTTCTGTCTCTCCTCTGTGTTCTGTCTCTCCTCTATGTTCTGTCTCTCCTCCCTGTTCTGTCTCTCCTCTGTGTTCTGTCTCTCCTCTGTGTTCTGTCTCTCCTCGCTGTTCTGTCTCTCATCTCTGTTCTGTCTTTCTCTGTTCTGTCTCTCCTCTCTCTCTCTGTTCTGTCTCTCCTCTCTGTTCTGTCTTTCTCTGTTCTGTCTCTCCTCTCTTTCTCTGTTCTGTCTTTCTCTGTTCTGTCTCTCCTCTCTCTCTCTGTTCTGTCTCATCGCTGTTCTGTCTCTCCTCTTCCTTTTATCTCCCCCGTCTCCTCCATTCTGTCTCTCCTCTCTCCCTTCCCTCTAATCTCTCTCCTGTCCCTCCCCTCCCTCTCCTCTGGTATCCATTGTCTCCCTCTCCACTCTCCTTCCCCTCCGTTCTCCTCTCCCCCGTCCTCCCCCGTCCTCCCCCTCCCTCCCCCTGGTCTCCCCAGGCTGTGCTGGAGTGCTCTACATTACAGTGCTCCCCTGTGTGTTCCTGCTGTGTTGTTCAGCTACACAGAGCATGCTCAGCTCAACTGGTGCTTCTTTATCTCCCGTACAATATTTACCCTTTTCCGTTTCTGTTTGTTTGTCCTCTGCATTGTCTCTCTCTCTCTCTCTCTCTCTCTCTCTCTCTCTCTCTCTCTCTCTCTCTCTCTCTCTCTCTCTCTCTCTCTCTCTGTCTATATACGTTGTTATCTTGATTTCTCTCAGTATCCAGATCTCTCATTCTGTATCTCCATACATTTTGTGCCTTCTCTGTCACTCCCTTTATCTATCTCCATCTCTGCCGTCTATCAATCTGTTGCCCTCTATCTATCTCCCTCCCTCCTGTATCTCTTCCCATCCCTTCATCTCTCCCCTCTCTATCCCTGTCTCTCCTCCCACCTCTCCCCCTCTCCTCTCCTCTCTCTGTGGCTGATGGTGTTGTGTGTCTGTAAGTGCAAATGACTGCGTTGGTTGTTGTCTGCTCTGTGGTGGTGGAGCGGAGGCTTGAGCTGTAAATCACTTTGATTACAGCAGTATATTACTTTAATAGACCCTTATCGTAATCACAGCGCGCGAGCTGACTCACTTCAGATTGACCACCTCAGACGCCGTCTAGCGCAGAGCATGTAGCCGCCGCCGCCGCCGTGCTAAGACTGAGAGCTAAAGCCCTCCATTTCACTTTCAATTTCATTTTCATTTTCCTACATTAAAGGAAATCCAAACCATAAAATAACGCATTTAGGGTGAAAAGAGATGCAGCCGGGAGCATTAGTGGTGCTACGGATTGATCCTTGTCCAAATCTCAAATGTACTGCCGAAATGAGGTCAATTATGAGCCAAATATCCTTCTATGGGTTGAATGTATGCTAAGGCATGGGGTAATGGTCTGTTTTGGGTTATCAGGTAGCACCAATCCAACATTGTGGCTTCACACCCACTACTCTGAGGGTAGCCGGGAGATGAGGCCTGAACAGCAGTCTGGCCCCAGAGATGTTGCACATTTTTATAGGATGGGAACCAGCTCACCAGCTTTCATCTGCATCATTCAAATGATCATTGAAAATCTTCTTTTGATTTTACTCTCTAAGAGTTTTTATTAGTCATTTTATTCATTCCCTCCCTGGATTGATCAAAATCAAATTAAACTTTATTTGCACAGGAGCACTTGATATGCACAACGTGAGCCTCGAGTGCTTGTCAGGGGGATCACAACAGGAAGCGGGGACTAAACAACGGACATTGCACATGAAGCAGGGACGCCAAACCAAAAAGTGTTATCTTAAAAGGCAACAATTTGAAAACCATTAAACCCTGCATTGGTCATTTCTCAAGTGCTGTGCACAAAGTCCAAGGGCTGTGTGAAGAAAGGCTCACAGGAGGACTGTTAGCTTAGCGCAGGCCTCATCCATTATCCTGACACTACAGCGCTTGTCCTTATATTAAAACCACTGGAGGAACACCTTTGTCCACCTGCACTTTAAAGTCAGCACATTTTCAAAATATAAAGCACAGAGAACAACAGGAAAGTGTGTGTCTCGGCCAAATTAAGAAATATACGAAAAGTGCCAGCGCGGAATGAATGTCGCCAACTGACACCAGAAAGGACACCCTTTAGGAGGGAGACATGCTCACTCCAAATGTACTTTTAGATGAATGCAGTCTGAAAGCACAACACATACGACGGATCGTGTACTTTTGCCAGAGTGTTTCGGTCCGTGTGTTTTAGGCACCTAATGCTCAGAAATAATCTTAGTGGACAACTATTGATATTCCACCTGAGCTACTGTTAGCCTGTTTATTGAAATAAACAAGACCCGTTCGAGGGAGAAATGATTTTTTTTCGAGCCAGAGAAACATATTTGTGTCTGCATTGCTGTTAGTGAGCCGATGTCTGGATGTGGACACGCTATCATTATCAGATACAAAGGCAGCCACAGAGTGGAAGAGACCATAACTATTTTCTCCCCCACTCGACTTTCTTCAATGTTTTCTTTTTCCAATTTAATTTAGAGCCTTCTTTTTCCAGTTAGACAGATAGTGTCCACATCAGCCTCTGCAATGATACTTTAAGTGAAGCCTTAATGGCTCCCAACACGTCCTTGCACTTAACTCCTATGTTTGGTATTTGATGAAAGTCTTGAAGCGTAGCAGAGTTTCCGTCTGTCTCCGGTCTGGTCGTGCTGCTCAGTGTGTCTGTTGGTACAAGCAGCCTGTACCAGGTGTGGTCTGGTCGTGCTGCTGCCTGGTGTGTCTGTTGGTACCAGCAGCCTGTACCAGGTGTGGTCTGGTCGTGCTGCTCAGTCTGTCTGTTGGTACCAGCAGCCTGTACCAGGTGTGGTCTGGTCGTGCTGCTCAGTGTGTCTGTTGGTACCAGCAGCCTGTACCAGGTGTGGTCTGGTCGTGCTGCTCAGTGTGTCTGTTGGTACCAGCAGCCTGTACCAGGTGTGGTTTGGGCATCCAGCTGTAAATTGGTGCTGACAGATGGAGCGCGACCGGCTGTAGATGAGACACATGTGTTTACACATCTTGACTGTCTTCTGGTCCCTGGGCTGGTTCCTATGGGCTCCACGTCCTCAGGAACAAATGGAAATATCAAATATTCCATAAAATGGGATCAGTTCCAAGCACATTTGTATCAACATAAGTGCCTTTGATGTTTTGTACCGTGATTATTATTCATGTGATTCATCTGGATTTATTATCCCGATGATGACTATATTATTATTTTCTTTCTTTTTTAAATGAATTTCTAAGAACATGTTTCCTCTTCAGTTTCTTTACAACACAATGGAAACATTATAAACTGAATACCCCACCACTGGGAAATAATCACTGTCACCGTCACTGTCACTCTGTAGCCATGTAGCGTCAACTTTCATCCACAACGAGTGGCCCCAAATCCTCTCAGATACACGAAGGGGCAGGTAGGAGATGGGCTGTCTTGCTCAAATACACAGGTTCAACTTGGATATTAGGGTTTCAAACCCGGGACTATTGGGTATAGGGTTTCAAACGCGGGACCATTGGGTGCTGGGCTTGAGAGTGAGTGATGTGTCTGAGCCGGCCGGTCTGACGCTGCAGCAGAGCGTCACAGAACACAGACGGCACCGTGGAGCGCGACGAGGCAACACGCTCCTCCTCGCCACGTCCACAATACAACACATTGACAGCGTCTACAGAACGCTTTACGGCACTCCAAACGCTTTTCAGCACACCGCACGCTTTACGGCACGCCACACGCTTTATGGCACACTTCACGCTTTACGGCACGCCACACGCTTCACGGCACACCACACACTTTATGGCACGCCACACCACGCTGCACGCTTTACGGCACACAGCACGCACGCCGCGGGCTTTACAGCGGGAATGCTCACTGGGATGAGCCACTGGCGGGTGTCATTTGGGTGTCATTTGGCAAATCTCTCTCCCACCTCCCCCTGGAATTGAACCGGGGGGCAGCTCTTACAGGGTAAGAGGACGCGGCCGCCCACTGAGCTCCTATTGGTGGATTAAGCCTACACTTCCCCTTCCTGCCCGGGAGAGACTTAATCTTGTGGCAGGAATTCAACAGCGTAAACCTCGACACACGACCATGTTTTTGTATTTTGCCGCCGCCATCGCCACCCCCTCATGGGGAGGGGTGTGAACCTGGGAGCTGTTTGAATATTCAGCGGGCACTTTTCAACACGCTGGGGTTTAAAACGCGAGGTTTACCACATTATGCACATCATAATCACATGTCTGAGGGTTGCCATTCCTCCTGGTTAAACTCCTCCGCAGAAGTCTCCACTGCCCAGCGGAAAGGAATGCCAGCAGTTTAAAATCAATTGGCTTTAATACAAGAATGCTTAAACTTTTCGCCCCAATGTTTTTATTTCATTTGAGCCTTAATACACACACACATGCACACCCATATGCACAGCCCCCCCCCCCCCCCCCCCCCCCCACACACACACACACACACACACACACACACACACACACACACACACACACGCACACACAAGCCCTCGGAACATCGGATGGTCTTTTTCCCTGGCAACACGGTGCGCACGCTAATTAGCATGTCTTTAGCTTTGGGAGACGGCCCTCATGAGCATGCAGACTCCGAGGGAAGAAAGCGCCTTGTTTGGGTTTCAATTGTGGACCCTGAGGCTATTAGCATGCCAGGCTAATCACAGAGATGGCATGGCACTCCGGGCTGGTGAGCCCGGTAATACGCAACGCTGAGAAAACTAGAGTCAGTAATGAATGTGTGTATGCATGTAGGCCTATGTACTGCATGTAGGTAGGCAGGTTTGGATATGAGTGTGTGTGTGTGTATATACACTGTATATATATATATATATATATATATATATATATATATATATATATATACAGCATATGTACGGTTATTTCCCCATGCATTTCTTTGTTTTCTCAGTGTTTCTTTGTAAACCCCAACTCTGCTGTACACATTTTTACACAAGAAACTTGTGTATAAAGCGTTGTTTGAAGCATGGGCAGGATAGCGCTGTAACTCACAGCCGAAAGGTTCTGGGTTCGATCCCCAATGTCCGCAGCCTAACCTGGATGTATCCTTGAGCAAGGCGCCCCCCTTTTACCTGAACACACTGCCAGCCACAGAGGACTGTGTGTTCTGTCTGTTGAATGCAAAATGGTGAACAGCAAATCACCTTGCTTCTGCTTACGAGTGAATGTACTTCCCTCTGCATTAGATTGCACCTAAAACGTGGTGTATCTGTGAGAGAGGGAGAGAGAGAGAGAGAGAGACCTGCAGTATGGGAACATTAACTCTTGAGTCAGTGAGCTGGTTTCTCCAGCCTGGACAGTGGATCCCCTCCCCGTCATGTGTCCTCCCTGAGACATGTCGTTAATGAGCGGGGGGGGGGGAGGGGGCAGCGGCGCCTGTCCTCGCGGCTCGGTGCCATCTGGGGCCGAGCGGCGTCTCGCCGGCCCCTCGGGGGCCCTGCGAGGTGTGGAGGAGATGCAGGTGTGCGGGTGGGCTCCACTCAGACAGATGTCACTGCGCCGCGTCTCGCTCCCCTCCCCCGTCGGCGCGGTGGAATTCAGAAGACCCTCGCCGCGCTCCGACCGTAACGCCGCTCTGCTGTGGGAAACGCCCCCACCCCCAAAAGACGTTCCCGGCTGCCCACCGCCCCCCTCCCTGAGACCCCCCTGATGGCCAGGGAGAGGGGAGACAGACCCACCCTCCCCCCGGGGGAGAGGGGGGGGGGGGGGGGGGGTCACCATGGTTCATGTGTTGCAGCCTAGCAAAGGTTTGAATCCCGCTCTGCCCCAGAATCAGCCAGAGGTGTTTGTCAGCCCCTCCCCCACACTCCTTTTCTTCTCCGTTCTTTATTATTCTTGGGGGTGAATTGGTTTCAGAGCAAGTAGGTCGACGACGGCAGTCCTAACTGGAGCAGAAGGAGAACTCTGCAGCCTGGATTGTGCCGCAGACGACACCCCGGACAATAGCGGGGGGGGGAGGTCACGACGCAACGCCACGGCAGATGACTTCACCGGGGCGGTGGTCTCGCTCCGGCCAGAGTGATGGTGTGTCAGGAACGTGGCGTTTGTGAAGACTTCCGTATTCCTCCCCCCCGGGGGGTCCTCGCTGTTTAAACTGACAGAGTGTTTATGATTCTGCGCTCGCTAACCGTGTAGCCGAGCGCGGCGTGAATAGCGGTCGGACCCCTCGCAGACACGACGGGGTGACCCCTTAAATTTCCCTGAGGAGGCGGGTCCTTTAATATGGAGACCCCGTGGGTGACCTGTCACGTTGTTTAATGAAAATATATAAAATCACAGGCTCCATCGCTCAATCGGAGCCCATGCTCCTGTGTCAGTCCCTCTCTCGTCAACACACTTCCTGTTGCTCTGCAGCCCGGAGACGAGCAGCTAACCCAGGACACATGTGATACCTGCCTGAGACTCCCCTGGGTCCTTAAGGTGTCCTTTAGTGAGCCGTACAGTGAGAGGGCTGAACTGATCCTTAAACAGACGCTAACCCTGCCTGATCATCCTACTGTCCGCGGTGCAGCCATCGCATCAGTGTTGACCCAAATGTGCTCGGTTCTCACATCAAAGAGGCTTCTTGTTTGTTTCATCACCCAATGACGCGCAGTCGGCCTGCAGGAAGACTTTGATAATATCACAGATTATAATTAATTTTGTTGAGAGAATTGAACATTTATTTTGGCCGGACCTCTCGCTGTAGCTCAAATCAAGTCTTGTCGCGAAAGTCTTTTGATTGTTTGGATTTGCCATTATTGAGCCTGGTGTTGCTATCTTTGGGATCAGGCCAGCGTGTGTGGAGAATAAGGAGCTTAGAAAACAACTCGACAACAATATGTCATTTTGGAGTTAAGTCATTGTTCTCTTGTTCTTTGCTCTGCATCAGAGGATATGGTGCTCCGATAAATAATGTATGATCTTTCAACACATTCTGTTTGTGTTCATTGTGACTGAACAACAACCAAATATAGACATTACTTCATTTGGACTTTAGATTATTAGTTGGATAGATATGTCTTTGTTATTGGTTGACTATCAATGTCTATCTTTATATCCTTCTATCTATAAATCTCTATCCATCTATCCATCTATCTATCTCTCTCAAGGCCCTATCAATTTCAGCATAAATCCATAAGTACTTCACACCACGTTCCATAAATTCTGCTCTTCATAAAAGGCTCTTTTTTGGGAGTGCTTGGATTTAGCGTCCGGCCGGCACTCTGAGTCAGTATTGCTTAGCCTGGCGGGCCGGTGCCACTGAGCTTTATATGCATACGTTTATCTAATACAAGTAGAGAGCCCCCTCACTACGCCCAGCACATCCCGATGAGTTAGCGGTGGTGGCTGTCATAAGGCTAGCAGCAGTCAGGGAACAACCGCAGCTGAAGCTGCTCTTGTTTATCTCAAAATGCTAAGCGCTAAGACCTCGTTTAGCGCTTTGTTTGGTATAGCCACCAGGTGTGTTGCCGCTACCAACAGTTTTCAAATCAATCCCAGAGTGGCATCGCAGCTATCCTTGAGTGGCATCACAAATGTGGGAGTGTCCATCCACGGATGCGTGACCGATAGATCGGCCTGCCGGTTCAGTCCACTGGGTATGCAGGTAGGCTGTCCATCCCATCAGACATCTCTTTGTGGGGGAGCACTCGCACTTGTGTTGTCACTATAGAGATTTGAATATTTTGAAAGGGCTCAATCCACATCATACCTGATGGTTAGAATAGGGGCCCTCTATGCAAGCACATATTTTACCTGTGGGTCAACTGGTACTCTGTGAGGCGGAGGGAATCCTTCAAGTGAATTATGGAAGCAGCAGTAATGGAAAGGCGGTGGAGGAGGGGGTGGGACTCATGCTTTTAGTGGGTGCTTGGCTGGTCTCACCACCGAGAGGCTGAGCCACGCTGGCTGACGCCCAGAACCTTCAGCGCGGGCCGAGTCGGGCCGTGGGAGCCTGCGTCGGCGTCCAGGGGGGTGGTGGGCACAGACCCGCGGGGTCCTCCCTCCGTGGTCATGTGACGGGGACCGAAAGCTACAGGAGCTGTCTCTAACTACCACTCTGCCCCCCGCCTGATGGATGGCTCCTCAGGGCCGCTGGAAGAATGCGGGTCTGTCGGACCACTTCTTCACTGTCCGCCGCAGAGGAATGGAGACACTCCTCTTGTCCGTGAAGAGTTCTCTCGCTCGCTCTCACTCACTCTCTCCTCCTCGCTCTCCCCGAGTCGTCCGTGACTCCACCCAAAGCCCCGTCAGCCGCTGAGACGCGCAGCAGGGGGTCCAGGGAGCAGCAGGTTGACATGTTGGAAGTTCCACTCTATCTTTGTTGCATGGCAGTGCAGATCCTCTGGACGTCTGGACGTTCCCAGAGGGCCGCGGCGTCTTCGGCGCCACTGAAGTCATGTGATTACACTTGACTGCGTGCTAAAAGTAGGCTTACATCTTAACGCTGTGTTAACATTTAATGGAACGGTATGTTACATGGAACGTTCTGTGCTCTTCCTGCTTTCACTAATATATTTTGTGACAGCACATGCATATTATATGTTTTATTCAACGGCCAAGTTTACTTAGCAAAATTGCACCTTACACATTTTCATTAGCAGATGTTCATTGTGGATCTATTTTCTTCCTAGAAAAAGCAACATTCTGAATGAAGAGCTACAGTATTTGGGAAAATGTGTTTGCTTCACGTCTAAATGGACAGAATCACTGAGAGCCATGTCCATGTCCATACTGGGATGAGGACAGCAGCGTCTCTAGCAAAGCCCTCGCCTTCTGAAAGACCCATTTTTGTTTTTGAGAAAAGTCCTCTTTTTGTATCCTGACGAGTAAACGCCCTTCGCTGAGTCTCAGGCTTCTGAGTGCAGTCAGGAGTCTGAGGGATCTTCTTTATGTTGTCCTCAAGCCCAGCGTGAGCACTTTCACCGCCTCTTCGTCAATCATGCCTCAGCGCTGTAAATAAAATGGCAAGATTACGCTGCATGTCCCCAGGGTCATTATCGAACTCGTACACAGTCAGAGCTCCAGAAACTCCCCCGAGACTCCACTGCATTATTACAAAGTGTGTGTGTGTGTATGTGTGTGTGTGTGTGTGTGTGGTTGTGTGGTTGTGTGTGTGTGTGTGTGTGTGGTTGTGTGGTTGTGTGTGTGAGAGTCAAAGAGCCGGTCTGTGTACACACGGGGAGCCCTCTTTCACTTTCACTTTCAGTTCCGAGAGCAGAGCTATTAGCCTGAGAAAGCGAGCTCCTTCAGCCACGCATGACTGACAGGAGAGACAGGCCCCTGAGATCAGCAGGATGGGAGGACGGTAAATTAATAAACGCCTGATTGGAGCGGGGGGGGAAAACAGGGATTTGATTGGGGGAGACATCTGTTTCACTGCCCTGATGTCAATAAGGAGGAATCAGCCGGTTGCTGGTTCAGCTGAGAGCTGTGTTCAGGTACCCTCACCGCTGGAAATACCTTGATTTGTCGGTTCATCGGAATTTCAGATGACAACAGAGCCGGAGGGGCGATGGGAAGTTAGGACTTGTTTGGTAGAACGACCCTACCAGACTTCACCATTGTCTTTATTTTGTGTTGCTTTAACATTCACGTTGCCAAAACTCATGTTGTACTCGGATGTGTTTGTGTAAACAGATGCATTCTGTATACAGATACACACGCTCGTAATGTTTTGCGTTGTTCCTTTTTCCTCTCTATTTCCCTCCTGTGCTTTCGGCTGTACTTTCCTTCGGTTGAATGAATATGCATCTCCTCTTCCCTTAACCGGAGCGTTATTACTCAGCGCGGTCAGGTGGACGCTGGCGGCGGCGGTGGCGGCGGGCGGCGCCGGTGTTAGCATGGTCGACCTGGCTCGCGGGGAGCCGGGCCGCTGGAGCCTGAAAGCGCTCGCTCTCGTGTGATCAGCAAAGCGAGGAAGCCCATGTTTCGCGACGGATGAAAGGACGGCGTCCAAACACAGTCATTTCAGAGGCGGAGTCCACGGGAGAAACACAAACAGGCCGCTGAGCGCGCGGGGCGAACACGACGCGTTAAACAGAACACGGCGCTCGCACCCCAAGGCTCATTGATATTCACGTGGGTTTTTCTTCTCTTATGGAGTGTGAGGATGTTAAGCTCAGAGAAGAACTATTGTGTCGGCCTGAAGGCCACACGGGTGGAACAACAGCCAGGGACGTGCTGGAGATACGCAGTGCTTTTATGTAGGCGTTAAATATTATGTACCACCCCGACACTGCTGCGCCACTGAAGCGGCTTTATATTGACACACTTTATTTTCATAGTCACCGGGATGCAGCTCATCACAGTGCACTGCGCCGCAATGGGCGGGGGGGGAACCGTACATACAGACAGTACCCGGCTGGGTCCGGTGAGGACCAGGCCCCGTCCTCACCGCGTGTTTCAGAGAGATCTGTCTGTTGGAGACAGCTAACGGACACCCGATGGCGTGCGAGCAGGAGAGACGTTCACCGTGTGGTTCTCACCACCCTACCCCCTCTCCCTCCCCCTTTCCCTCCCCCTCTCCCTCCCCCCGGCTCTGCCGCGTGCCGCGTCTCACCGTCGGAGACGCTGTGCGGCTTTCTGTCTGACGGAGGAACAGCATTGATCAGGCGTCTTTCTCCGAGGCATGCCGACAACATAATCCTGTTTTGGTGGACTACCTTCGCCGGGGAACAGGAGCGGGGAGCCGCAGCCTGCCACCCCCGGCCTCACACAACACGACCTGTCTCGTTAGACCGGGGGGGGGGGGTGCGCTTTCACTTTGAGATTCATTCCGCTTTCGTTCTCCCTTCAGCATAATATATTTCTGACGGTGGCTGTTGTCCGTATGAATAACTGTCAGCCGCCCCGCCGCGCCGCGCGTGACGGACAGGACCGGCTCCGCTTCTGTTCTGATGACATTATTGGAGGTAAACGGTCTTAACTCTTTGCTGCTGTTCTGAAAGCCTCCCGAGCGTGCTGAGGGCTATTTTTCAAACATTGCTCTGCAGATCCCGTGTACTTTGTTGCAAGAGAGGATTAATAAACAGCATGTTAGGAATAATGGAGTTGGAACTAAGGCAAATAAGCCATCTGTCATTTCAGAACTAAAACGCTGCCGCACATTGTCAAGAGATACAGTATATTGATGGCCAAGTCCATTAAGAGAAACGTGGATAATAATCTTGGCTGACATTTTTTGGACCAACTAGATGGAAACTTTTTGATCGTTTTTGGTTGTGATTATTAATTGTAATTTAAATTCTAACGATGCTTTTGATTCACTGTTGCAGTATGTCCACAAGTCCAGGGAAAAAGTAGTGCAGTGGTGCAGGCCTCCTGTACTGTTGTGATGCTGTTCTCCAGCTACACTGCCCAGCCCGACACACTGTGATCCTGCTACACTCGGTACAAAAGGCGTTTCTCCAACGCCGTCCTCTCAGCTTTCCCCCCTGCGAGGTGCGAGTCTGCCGGGCTGCGGGGGGATCGTTCACCCCCCCTGAGCCCCCCCCCCCCCCCCCCCACGGTGACCTCTGAGCTTTTATTTTTGCCAGCGGTCCCAGTGCCCCCCCCCCCCCCTCATCCTGAAACAGCCGTAAGAAAAGCTCCTCTGTCCTCCCCTGGAATCCAACTCCATCTATTCCTGAGGACCCGAGGACAGCCAACCTGGCTCTGTCCGATATGCAAATGTGTATGCAAAGGAGCTGGCGTCCTCCTCTCGCTGAGGCACTGCTGCTTCCTGCTGAGGATGCTCTCACTGGGGCGTTCGGTTCTTGTTTCTCTGTGAAATGATGCTCTGGGCTGCTCTGGGTGCTGTCTGGGCTGCTCTGGGTGCTCTCTGGGCTGCTCTGGGTGCGGTCTGGGCTGCTCTGGGTGCTCTCTGGGTGCTCTCTGGGTGCTCTGGGTTGCAGAGCCCAGCAGCAGCAGCAGCAGCAGCAGCCCTCGATGTCGAAAGATTTATCGAGGAGCGGTACAAGCTTGGAAATTGATTCAGGACACTTTGATTCCGTTCACTCACAGGTGTGTCTGGCGCTCGGAAATGATTTGGTGAAACAACCCCAAAGGTGGGGCTGGGGGGGGGGGGGGGGGGGGGGGCAGAGGATGTGTTGGTGAAGGTGTGTCCAACTGATTTCCAATGTATGTTGCAGGCTGAAAATTCAATAATCACTTCCACGTCAGAAGTATGGGAGAGGCTGGGAACAAAAGGAGATGCCCGACCATTTTCAGTTTGTTGAACTTTTCATGAAAAAGAAAAAAAATGAACATATAGATATATTAAATAAAGAATTGTAAGGGCTGAAATATGTGAGCAGGATATGTTTAAGCTTCGTCTAAATCACTTAATCTCTTGTAAGCCTTGTGCGTCGCTAAAAGGAAAAACAGGCCCCGTGTAGTTGGCAGACACACGCACACTCACACACACGGACGCACACACACACACACACACACACAAACACGCACACTTTTTTTTATGAAACAATGGATTGAATGGAGGCTGTCAATCAGGTGGGCGTCTGCTTTGGGAATTCCTTCCACTGAAACTGAATGCAATTAAGAATCTGTTAGAAAATATATAACAATATGCGAAGCAATAGCAAAGCAATCACAAAGCAATGTGATGTCATCCGCATAGTCTCTCTCTCTCTCTCTCTCTCTCTCTCTCTCTCTCTCTCTCTCTCCCCCCCCCTCCCTCCCTCTACTTACCCGTGAAGGCCTTTGCTCAGGTCATGCTGAGTTCAGTGGATGAGGGCCATGTGAGCAGCATTATGGTGGCGCTGCCATGTTTACAGACACACTGTGTCCACTGAGCTCTCCTCACCGTCGCGACACCTGTGATTTCTGTTTTAGGTTTCCTTTTCCTTTGTTACTGGACCATTTTAAGCTTTTCTATTTGAAGTGCTTTGATGCTTCGTCTTCTTAAATCTGAAAATAAGGAAAAGTGTATTATATTATTCGCATGGCTGGGATTACAGTGGCTGTGATTGTTTTTCTGTTGTGGCAGAACGTGCTTAACCCCTGCTGGGATGTGTTCTGAGGGCCCGCGCACCCCTCTCTCTGAGCCATTAGCACGCCATTAAACCACGCGTTCCCAGCCGTCCTCTCAGAGGAAACAACCGAGGACCGGCCCGACCCAGCCTCCGGGAGCCGGGGGGGGGGCTGGGAGAGCCAGGGGAGGGAGGGGATGTTTGGGGAGGGGAGGGTCCTGGAGCCTGGGCGTACGACAGCTGACGTGACAGTCGATGATATCTCAGAGTCCTCCGTGACTCCTCAGCCTGACTCAGCCCATCAGACGTACCTCCAGAATACCGGCAAGAACTGCTGAAGTCTGTATGTGAAGAGGGCGTAAAAATAGACTCCTTCCTGAGAGAAGTCTGCCCAACTTCCCGACTCGCAACACAAAACCCAGCATGTAAACATTTCAATGCACATTTTATTTAGCGTTTCACCAAAGCAGGTTACATGGATGTCGGAGCAGACAGAGCTTACGTTTCCTACACCACCCGAGCTACACCACCCGAGCTACATCACTGTCCACCCTCTCCCCAGCCACACCCGAGCAGATTTGTCACAAACCCAACGCCGGATGAAAGAGTGAAATGTAATCCACACAGTAAGCAGAGATTTGCTAACATTTTTTTCAAATCCACCAATCAAAATAAACGGTGACACGCACTACACGTTAATTACTCTCAGCGTTCCCGTGGGCTGGCCCACAGCCCTCCTCCTCCGTCATGGGAGGCTTCAGCGTGGTGATGGGGCCGCTGACAGCGTCAGGGCTGAGCCGGCCTTGCAGAGGACAGCAGCTGTAGTTAACGGGGGAAAGCCGAGGCCGTGTAATCAGGTGGTGGTGGTGGTCCTGTTCCCACCCCCGGGAACAGCGTCCATTCAAGAGGAACACCACCATTACCTTGAGTGTTTGCCTGCCCAATCAAACAGAAATGATCACGCAGTTTGCCGAGCGGGATTTTGAACAACTCTGTGTTTTCTACCTGCTATTATTATTTCCATTTTTCCCCTCTGTGAAAATGGCCTGTGTGTCTGTATGTGTGTGTGTGTGTGTGTGTGTGTGTGTGTGTGTGTGTGTGTGTGTGTGTTAGCGTGTGTGCGTGCGTGCGTGCGTGCGTGTGCGTGCGTGCGTGCGTGCGTGCGTGTGTGTGTGTGTGTATGTGTGTGTGTGTGTGTGTCCTCGTCTGCCTTGGAGGTCCAGTGCTTGGTGAAGTGGTTCTCAGTGCTGCCCGGCCCCCCAGGCCTCTGGTCGAGCCCCCTGGAGTACTGGAGCTCCTCTCGACAGAGAGCCCTGCCCCGGTGATGACCCCCTCCCCGGCCGGCCTGCAGGTCGCTCACCAGCGCTGCGGAGCAGGAGTCTCCGTCCAGTCTCAGACCTGCTGTCTGCTCCACGCTGCTGCTGTGTTCTTTGGGCCAAAGTCACCTCCAGAGAAGGAGACTTGTTTGTCCTTGAGTCGTTGGAGAGCCGGCTGAAGATAATGGATGGGACGCGTCTGAGATCGACACTCAACGTTAATCGTTTGGCTCGTTAAGCAGACGGCGAAACCATAGTGACTCATACTAGAGTTCAGAACCATGTCACTCAGGAGCTGCTAGGGGTTAAGGGCATCGGGTTCTACGTCGGGTTCTGCGTCGTGTTGTGGACATCGGGGCTTGAAACCAGAACCCTTCAAGCAGCCTAACTTGGGATCCACCATCATCCATCAGTCATCATGGCCGCTTCCTGTTGCCATTTGTTTTACAAGCCAACGGGCCGATTCCCGTACCGGTGGCAAGCTGGGCCAGAATTGTCCAGCTTTTTTTTTTCCACAAGATCCTTCAAAACTGGGGAAGCCAGCTTCACCAACCTGGAGCTGCCTCACAGAGCCTGTAGGAAACCTCCTGCTGTCTTGCAGACGGGAAAAGTGAGCAAAAATGACAATAAACCTAAATAACCAGAGGAGGGCCGTCCTTGGGTTCAGTCAGGATTCACAGCGGGGATCCGGCGCATGGCGAGGCTGAGGGGCGGGGCCCCGTTCTGCCTCATGTGGTCGGAACCACGCAGCGGCGTGCGTCCGATGGCTGCCCTCGCCCGGCTACTTAACGGCTCGTTTCCACCGTTTAGAGACGTCATTATTTGGGAATCGCTCTCGCTCATCTTCCATTACGGCAGAGCAGCCAGTTAGTTTCACATAAAGCAGGAGGAATTAGCGGGGAGAAGCCTCGTCCTCTGAGGTTACAGACACTTTAGCAGCCTCAGCCATCATGGGGCTGTGAACATAATGACGACTGTAGGACTGCTGGGCTTTTGGTTTTTTTTGCACAAACCTAAGAAATGAGAGCCACACATGGAGAGCGTGGAGGCTGCGCTGCTGGAGGAGGCAGGCTGTTGTTACCACATGACTCAGATCAGTGAGGCTGAGTCTGGGGTGTAACCCGCCTCCATCCAGTCGGGGCCTTTTTAAAGAGGAATTATGTTGATTGCAGCGCAAACATTAACTGTCTTGTCAGTCCGGTCCATAATTTGTCTTGTGTGCAATCTTTTCCCGAGTCTCCCGTAACGATCGCATTTAAATTTTAATGAACATTTAGGGCATTTAGCAGACACTTTTATCCAAAGCAACTTACAATAAGTACATGTGTCAGAAGAAGGTGAAACACTTTATCGCTGTGAATACAGTAAGGAAGTCACCAGAACAAGTTTCAAGCATTGCTTGGTGAACCATTCCTCCGCTAGACCGGCCGGTCACCTGCAACGCGCAGGGTCCTAAAGCCCCCCAGGTTCTGGTTGGATGGCTGGTTGACCAGTGGACCGGCCAACAGCTAGACGAGCGAGCCCACACACACACACACACACACACACACACACACACACACACACACACACACACACAATCACACACACACACACACACACACACACACACACACACACACACACACACACACTCACACTCACACACACATGCATACTCACACACACACGCATACACACACACACACACACACACACACACACACACACACACACACACACACACACACACACAGTGTCTGCTCTCCAGGACGAGGTCCTACAGTGGTTTCCATGGCTGAACTCACGCTGCCCTCTTGTTAAACAAGAACAGTTTCACACACGGCTGGAAGACAGCTTCTCGGGGTGTTGTTTTTAGGTCTGCCTCGGAGAGGATGATCTTCATGGACTTCGTCAGGAGCTCGGCTCCAGCGTAGTTACGCCATCTACCAACATCTTGAAAAAGACACCGAAGGCGCGGATTCAAGTTATAGAGATGAAAGTTCAGCCGCGTTTAAAATAGACTCGGGAAAAGCGCCAAAAAAACATTTTGGCGTTCAAAGGAATGCCTTTAATGTGGAAGGCAGGTGTGGCGGTGGAACAGGGGTGTGTTGTTGTTTTAGCGCCGTGTGTTGTCCTCGGCAACACGGCTTTATTATGCAAAGCAGCAGAAGAAGAGAGACACGCTCAGAGACACGCTCTTTAGAAACGGGTCAACAAAAGCCTCCTCCTCTCACCGTTGTTCTGTCTGTTCCACCTATATGCAGGAAATAAAAAAATTAAAAGGTTGGAGCTGCCCAGCCCAGTTTGTAATGTGTTTGTAATGTAATGTAATGTGACAAAATGCATATTTTATGGGATGGAAAAAGCGACGGAAGTCAGACCCCTTTCTGTGCCATGACGGCAGCAAAGCAGCAAAAATATGCACGATTCCCCACCAGCTGAACACACACGCACACACACACATGCGCACTCACACACACACACACACACACACACACACACACACACACACACACACACAGTCACTCACACACACGCCACCCCTCTTCTCACTAGGAGTGCTTTTAGTTGTCTCTGCTTACTGTGAGGAGGTGTTTTGAGTGCTGGAATAATGAGGTTAACATGTCACCAGTGCACAAATACAAAACCACCTCCCAGCTCCTCACCCCCCCCCCCCCCCCCACCCCCCCCACCCCCCCCCCCCCCCCCCGCGCTCCACCTCCTCCCTCATCGGCGTGTCTGACAGCGAAAGAGAACACTCACACCATGTTCTCCTGTCCCCACATGCCACAAGCCCCCCATAATGTACCGGGGGAACATGCATGGGGGTCTCGCGGTTCTGGTGTTTGGCTCCTCGCGGTGCCGACGAGCCGTCAGCCTGTAGACATCCTGGATGTCCGGAAGCCCCCTCGCCCCGCCCTGCCCCGCCCTGCCCCGCCCTGACACGTCACTCAGAAGATTAGATTAGATTAGATTCAACTTTATTGTCATTGTGAAGAGTACAAGTACAGGGACAACGAAATGCAGTTGGCGTTCTAACCAGAAGTGCAAATGAGCGATACAGGTGCGGGTTGAAATGCAGAATGCAGAATAAAGGCTGGGTTATGCTTCGTTTATACTTCCGCGTCGACGCGACGCTGGGGGACGGCGGACCCACGGCGGACCCTTTGCGGACCCTTTACGTCCCCGACATGCACCTCCCCAAATCCTAGACGCGCGTCGAGGCGACGCAATCCCAACGCTTTGGCTTTGGCTGTGATTGGTCCGCGAACTACATTGGCTGGAGATCGCTTTTCCGGTTTCCACTCGTAAACACCGCCACGGTGTAAACACTGTGGTGGCGACAACATATATATATAAACTTTTGCCTTCATTTCTATAAACTTTTTTTTTTACTTGCTAGTAATCCATCCGTATGTAATGACCAGAATGGTCATTCTGGTCCCTCTACCGGTGTGGCAATGAATGGCATTTTGAGACGTAAACCCCACGCAATCCCTCGGCAGAAGTATCACGGGCTCATGACGGCGTCCGAGCAACGGCGTGGCCATTGTGTGATCACGACGCAATCCCTACGCAGAAGCATAAACCAGCCTCAAGGTGCAGAGTGCAAAATTGAAAAACATGAAAAGTGGCAGTAGTTATTAAAGTGACGGTTACTTTAATACGGTTAGAAACACCCAGAGTTACTCAAGTCAGGTCAGAAGCAGTTTTTTTTTTGGTGTATCTTGATTCTCTCTTGTTCCTCGCCGACTCCATTTGTGTTCTGGTTTGGGGGGTTGAAGGACGGCTGGGTAGTCTTTTTCACGTGGCGAGCCCTCGCTGTGTCTTCTTCTGTGACACCATTAAAGCCGTCCTCCTGGTCCTCCTCTCCTCTCCATCCTGCTCCGGCCCCTGGAGACGGTGCTCTCCTCGTCTGACGCCGACGCCCGCGAGGTGCGAGGGCTCGGCGCTAGAGCCGCCATCAATCACCGTGGAAACATGGCACTCTACAGAGCGACGGAAGGGGGAGAGACAGAGATGGAGGGAGAGAGACAGAGAGGGGGAGAGATGGAGTGAGAGACAGAGAGGGGGAGAGATAGGAGGGGGGAAGTAGCATTCACAATCAAATATGAAGAAGCAGAGGAAAGTGATCTTAGGAAGAGGAGCCCCCACCCATCAGCCCCCCATGCCCCTAAGCCTGGGATCAGAGGAAGGGACACCCACCTACCTCCTCTCACACACACCCGCCCACCCCTACCGCTGGCACCCTGATGCAACCTGCATGCAAACCAAGCGCACCCTTCACCGCCATGCAGCTGTCAGCTGGAGATAACGTGAACACCGATGCCACGGGGAGATAAATTCATGGATGGAAAGCATCTAAAATGGGCCATCAACAAATGTTGATAATTGAGCAGACGCTTCCATCCAAGGTGACTTCTTAGACGTGTAGATTTGCGTCGTTAGGGAGCCCTCCCCCTGGGGTGCCACTGGTTACACTGGGGATGTCACTCACTACATGTTTGCAGCATTTGATGTTTGAAATCATAGGACATAACTGTGCGTGTCTCGGTTCTGAGCTGGCCCAGACAGGAACGATGGGCAGCCATGATGAAACACTGTGAGCGCCTTCCAGCTCTCGCATCGCAGGGTCCGCCGCTCGGCGCGGCCAGCGTGGCACGCGAGGAGACGTGTCCTTCACACCAGAACATGACCTGCTTCCCCACCGCCTCTCAGGCAGCCCCATAGCGTCTGACTGGCTGCCTGTTCCCCTGTCCGTCCAGCAGCCCCGCTCCAGCCTACTTCATGCCAGGGAAGGCTTTCTTCTCCGTCCATGTGTGTGCGTGACATAGACCTCCTCCCCCTTCTCCACACACCAGGAGACCCTCCCCCACCCCCCTACATTTACTCCAGGCACAGATCCAATACTGAAAACAGGTTGTTGGAAAAAAGCCCTGGCCACTTTGTCCTCTCGCCTTCAGCTGATAGTTTAACCTGCCGGCTTATTTCTCTCCCTCTGAACTTGTGCCGCGTACATTTGGAAAATATATTTTTTTCGAGAGAGTGAGTGCAAGAGTGGGGGAGGGAGAGGGAAAGGGAGAGAGGGAGAGCGAGAGCGAGAGCGAGAGAGAGCTGTTTCTAATTCGTCAGTTGGTATCATTTTGTTCACTGTGTTTGCTCCCAAACGTCGACAGGATAAACTATTGGAGGAACGAGGGCTGTGGAGATTCAGTTCAATATGTCAGGGGGTTTATTCTCAGTGTTTGTGTACCGTGTGCACTGTGCACTGTGTTTCACTTCATTGTTTAATTGACACATTGATTAATTGAAGGCTGCCCACAGTAACCCATATCATCGGCCAACATCTTGCACTACAAACGGCTGATAAGATCTGCACGGTGTCAGGGTAGAGGCTATTAGATGTGAATCACTAATAGCTGCATAATCTACGGTAACACATCTGAAACCTGTTGGTGTCCCTAGTAGAGAGGCAGGCTGTGTCTACTCGCCAGATACATGGCAGCTATGGAGTCCTTTCTGTGGATTTAAATGCTCTCAATGAGAAAGAACTAGCTGCAACTATTTTATTTTAACAGTCTCAATGATTTGGACATATTTGGGGTTTGTGTCTGAAATGAATTTGATGACCAGTTCTGTCATTGATGAGCCGTTTTGTGATATCAGTGGGAGTGGGAGTGTCCACCCGGTTGTATGGTCAGATCAACTGCCCGGAAATGGATTGTAATCACTTATCAGCCTCCATACATAGCAGCTTAACATTCAAGTGATGTGCCTGTGAACATAAGGTGAAAGGATACTGAACGACTTCTGATTCCCTCAACTAAACAGGGGTAGTAACTAGCAGAGTCAACGCAGCATCCCCCGAGCACGGGAGAAGGAGGGAGGTGGGTGAGTGCTATGCAGATTATATTCTCCCGGAAGCCGTGCGGTTTTATTCATGCAGCTCTGGGGCGCGAGGTAAAGCTCCTCACAGCTCCAGAGATGTTTTAATCAAGTGTGAAATCCGCTTGGAGTTGCCGGCTACAGAGCCGCTGCGCGTGTTCAGGCGTGTGCGTTCGCTGTCTCCCTCCTCCACCCAAACCCACCCCCCCCCCCCCCCCCACCCCCAACCCTCCCCCTGACGGTGGCGTTCGACTGCCAGCGCTACGCAGCGCGGCTGCGTGACTGCGTGGCGCGGCGCGTAGCGGCGACCTGTCGGCGCCGTAGCGGGGGGACGCGGCGCCGTAGCCGGGGGACGCGGCGTCGTAGCGGGGGGACGCGGCGCTGTAGCGGGGGGACGCGGCGAGCCCAGAAAGAAGTGCAACACGACCCTGACTACAGACGACTGGGATGGGGGGGAGGGGGGGGGGGGGGGGAGGGGGGGGGGGGGGGGGGTGTCTTTGGTGCGTTGTGCGACATGTTTTAACATTGTTGACTTTATTGGGATCCTCCTCATTGAAATATAATAGTAGTTTAAGTCTTGGGATTTCTACTGCAGACGTATCCTGTGGGCATTAATGCATAATTCAACACTCGGAATGCAACGCAAAATTAATCGTGAATTACAACAATTTAATGTTGAGGGTTGAGGGATCTTGCTTTTTAGGGATGATTAGCCAGGTAAATATATAACCCGTAGAGAGCAGATGCCTGCCGCGTTGTGCGGCTGAGGGTTCAAACCCCATTGTCGGCAGTGCGCCGCTGGCCAAGCGCTGCGCAAGACAGCCCCCACCTGCACCTTCATGTCTCAGTATCTGCATCTGGAGTCACCGCGTCCCTTTGGATCAAAGTCTCAGCTAAATGACTAAATGCTAAATGAGTCAATAGTGGCGGTAATAGACATAGGAACATGCACACAGCTGTCCTATATAGCCTCACCACAGTCAGTCTCCCGGATGCAGCCATCAGGCACACGGACCGTGACTTTTTGGTATTAAATGTCAATAAGCATGAATGGCAAGCGAGAGCTTCGGCAAATAGGCTTTGATTGTTAGCTGCCTTGGTGGGGGAGATGCACTTTGACTAGCGTCGGGGGTATGACATTTTGTAGGATAATTATATTGCCATTAGTGAAGAGCACACTACTGCGTCTCCAGGGCTTGTCGCGTGGTATTTTCTCTGCTGGCTGTGAGCGACGCACAGCTGGGTAGGCTTTTATCACTTGTAGTTGCATCATTAAAAGAATAATATAAAGAGGATGTATTTAAAACGTATTGAACCCTGTTGATTAAATTTGGTTTCTTGGTTCTTGTTGTGTTCTTGTTGTCGCCAGCGATGCAGAGAGAAACTAAAGTTGAAGTGAAACCAACACAAACACATCTGGTAATTCATGTTTTTGGCTCACACATGTTAGTGCTGCTTAACAGCTTACGCTTAAACTTTCGAAGAGGGAACGCGGTTCTACAATCTCACATGCATCACATTTATAATATATCATACTATTGTGATTCATCTACACGCTGAAGTCTTTGTCCCTCTGTTTTTGGGGGAGAAAAGGTATCAGGTGATGGTGACCTTTAAAGGGGCATCCATTCTACCCAGCTGTAAGGTTAGCTGTCATTACGAGTCAAGACTCTTCTAGATGTTTCCATATGTGACACCACAAGTGGGCGTGTCCTCGTGTACGACGATGGATGGTACAAACAGAGCGGTTTTCAGATTGGCTTGGTGCTGTCCTGGTGGTAACATAAAGTCCCCTGTGTGGATGCTTCCACTTGTGACATCACAAGCGAGTGTCTCTGCGACCCTATGTGACTTGTGATGTCACAATTGGACAGGTTATCATTTGGCTCTTTAATGGCTCGTCAACCTCACGTTCAATATTTCCCCTCCTGTGGACGCTTCCATTTGTGATGTCACAAGCAAACAGGCTTTCTATTGGCCGCTGCTTACTCATCCAGCACTCACACACACACACACACACATACATATACACATCCAGCACACAAACCTGCCCATGAAACAGAGGCCCAGGAAGTGAACAGAGGTTGACTTGAGGGCCGCTGTGACTCCAGAGTGCTGAGTCACAACACTTCTCCCCTCAGTGGACCCTCCCCCCTCTGCCTCTGACGGTCGGCCCTCGGGCCCCCCCCCCCCCCCCCCCCTTAGGTCCCTACCCCCTCGGGCCCCTCCCCCTGGGGTCCCCCCCCCCCCCCTGGTCCCTCCCCCCTCGGGTCCCTCCCCCCTCTGGTCCCTCCCCCCTTGGGTCCCTCCCCCCTCTGGTCCCTCCCCCCTCAGGTCCCTCTCCCCTCGGATCCCTCCCCCATCAGGTCCCTCCCCCCTCGGGCCCCCCCCCCCCCCCTCGGGTCCCTCCCCCTGCGTTTTCATCAACCCCGGGCCAGTCGCTGTGGACCTCGGGTTCCTGGCCAGCCCACCGCGCGGGGCGGTGGCGTTGTGCGCGGTGGCGTTGTTTGAGCGCCGTTGTGCGCGGCGCCATTGTGCACGGCGGCGTTGACTGCTGTGCTGCTCGTGATGCGCAGCGTTGAGCCGTGCAGAAAACACAGCGCTGCGTCAAGGCCACCGAGCGCCGGCTCGCTGTGATCAGAACCATCCCGTTCCCTTCCACTTAACCGCTGGATCGCAGAAGCGCCGCGTGGCGAAGACCAGCTGAGACGTCATGTGAAATGTTCCCGACAAAGGGTCCTCTTTTGGTTTTCTTTTCTCTCTCTCTCTCTCTCTCTCAAACAAATGTCTCTCGCTCTCTCCCTCTCTCTCTCCCCCTCTCGCTCTCTCGCTCCCTCCCTCTCTCCTTCTCTCGCTCTCCTGCTCTCTCTACTCTACCATGAAGATAAGGGTGGAAAAGTATCAGGTGTTTCCCACTTGCAGAGTTCCTCAGCCGTGTGTCTCTGGGTCTCCTGGTGCAGTGCTGGAGGCCCTCTGAGTGCGTTGGCCTCGGTCCCCTCGGTAACGCCTTTGATTCGTCCTGACAGTCGCCACACGTGTCGCCTCTTCTCCTCCCCGTCAGATGAGGGCCGTCATGGCGCCTCCTTGGGATGGCTCCATTAGCATGTAGCCTTCCCCGTGCAGGCTCGTTTCAAACACCTTAATTGCACACAAGTGATGTCTAATTAACTCGCTTTAATGATTTGTAGGATGAGGCCGTGGTTGGGTTTTTACCATGCTGAGGGGACACGCTCGGTCCTCACGGAATCAATTATTTCAACGATCTCGCATCGCATTATGAATTCAGAATGCGACGTTGGTGAGTATTTTGCACACAAAAAAAAATCAAATATAGAGGAAGAAAAAAAATGAAAGTGGGCAAGGAGTCCATTACAGAACCAATAGCTGACTTAATGTGAAAGCCTAATGTGCATGTATTACTTCTGTGTGATGCTGTGTGTGTGTGTGCTTGTGTGTGTGTGTGTGTGTGTGTGTGTGTGCGTGTGTGTGTGTGTGTGTGTGTGTGTGTGTGTCTGTGTGTGTGTGTGTGTGTGTTTGTCTGTGTGTGTGTGTGTCTGTGTGTGTGTGTGTGTGCGTGTGCGTGTGTGTGTGTGTCACCTCAAACATGTGGGAGGCTGTGCGATGTACCCTGCCATCTGTACATTTATTCAGATCCCGGGGATGCAGATTGCGGCAAAAAAACTAAAAATACAGATTTTCCTTTCTCATTGAGAGGGTTATCTTGGCGTGGAGTTGGAGAGGGACTCTGGGTCTGCGTGGGGGAGAGTGGAGGGGAGTAATCATCTCCTTGTTCCTTTTTTTGTGATGGCTTTATAAAATGTATTCCGGCACTATCAACTTACACGGGGAAATGAGGGCACTGGGTTAGGGACCTATTTATTTAATTAGGAGTGCTTGACGGAGGAATGGATGATATTTGGCGGGGCACGGGGCTCATTCTGGTGCTGTCAATCAATAGTCAAACACACACACACACACACACACAGACACACGCACACGCCCCGGAGCCTGGGGGAAGTCTGTCTGGTCGTGGCAGTCTCATCGCTGGGCGCCCGCAGAAGCCCTCTCCCCGGGCCCGCCTGCCCAGGTTCTGCGTGTGTTCTGCTTGTGTTCCGCGTGTGTTCCGCGTGTGTCCCGTGTTCTTAGCGGCGATGCGTTTGGTGCAGGCGTGGCGTGGCGTGGCGTCACGTGACCTCGCCAGACAGATCCATTCATTATTTGATTAATGAATGTGTTCTGCAGGCGTGTGGCTGCGCTCGAAGAATCACCGTGAGACAGCTTGTACACAACGCAACGCAACTCACCCAACAAGAATGTATGACATCAGCACACACACACACACACACTGTGGCTCCCTTTCTGTAGCGCCTAGCAACTGTTGCATAGCAACGGCTGCTTACTGCTTAGCAACAACTGCAAAGACTTGAAGCAGTAGGAGGAGGGGGATGAGGGGGGAAGGAGGGTGGGGGTCGGGGGGAAAGATTTAGGGAGGATGAAGGAGGGGGTCATGTGATTATGGTTATGATCTATCAGCGAATGTTTTAAACATTCACACTAATGTTAAAATTCCCTCTGTTCTCTCTCCTCTCTCTCTCTCTCCCAGATATCCGCTCCCTGCCAGACGTGACGATGACGGGGAACTGCACCCCGGAGTGCAGTGAGCTGGGTCACTCGGACGCCTGCTGGATGCCGGGCCACCCCTCCCCCCTGCGCAAGGCCCCCAGGACCCTCCCCAAACTCTCCACCTTCGTGCCTTACCAGGAGAGAGGGAGCCCGGGCCGCCTGGCCAACGGGAGCGCCCGACCGGCCGGGGAGGAGCCCCCCAGGCCACGCCTCCCCCCGTCCCGCAGTGCCTACGGCCCCGGCGGAGGCCACGCCCCCTACGGCCCCGGAGGAGGCCACGCCCCCGGTGGCGGCGCCCGGGACTGTCCGCTGGAGGAGATCCCTCTGAATGTTAGTGCCGGCGAGCTCCAAGCCGCCTCCCCGCCCTCCGCCAACACCCCCAAGAGGGAGATCTACCTGTGATCGCAATGCATTGTGGGTCATCCTGATTTAGACACGCACATAGCCGCACGCGCGCACACACACAAACACGCACACATGCAGTCTCTCGCATACATCCACGCACAGACACACACACACACACTTTGAAAGGATAAATCGGCAGTCCAATTATCGAAGCCAATGCCCTTTTTGTAATTAACAGTAATTAACAGTAGCCTGTAATGTGTTTCATTGCTGGCATGGAGCATATTTTTTTTTCCTTTATTAAATTATTCTGTTTATTTATGAGCTTATTTATTGTGAATTCCACTAATTAGTTGAATTATTCATTTATCTATTCAAGTTCCTTAATTAATAAACGACACATTAAATATGAAACATACGTTGACGGTCACAGAGGAAAGAAAATGTCTCCCGTTTCACCGCCATCGCTGGCTTCAAGCTCGCCGAGGGGTCTGACCCATGGGGGTCTGGTCCATGGGGGTCCGGCCCAGGGGGGGTCTGGCCCAGGGGACCCACGACGCCCATCTAAAGTGTTCAAAACGTTGACTCTCTGGCGGGTCGTCAGCACCCTTGATGAACAATCAAACGGAATGGGGTCTCTCTTAATGTACAATACTGTAAATAGGTTTCGATGGTGTGTTCTAGATATATTTTTGTGTGGCAGAAGCTGAAATGGCCTCAGAGTTTTAGCATATTTGAGCTTTTCTTTGCTGCTGCTGCTGCTGTTCTACACTTGATTGGAAGTGTGAAAGTGGAGCTAGATGTTGTGGAAGGTAACGTGAAATCTCATGTACACTGTTTTATTTACACACACACACACACACATGCACACACACACACACACACACACACACATACTGTACATATGCAGACATACATGCAGATACACACGCATTGGTACACGCGCATGCAGGAACAAACCAATACACACACATGCACAAGCATTCACACACACACGCACATGCACACGCACACATGGCTGTGAGCCCCAATCACAGCAGAAGAGGTGTCCCCTGTTGTCCCAGAGGGTCTGCCGGACTAGCAGAGGGGGCCGCGTGGTGAACACACACAATCACACACACACCATGTTCAGCACTGTGACCTAATGTCCATCGTCATGGCGGTCTGCAGTCCCACACGCCTGCTGTGTGAGCTTCCCTCACGCCACAGACACGCTAACGCTGTCTCTCTTCGCGACAATCGGACCCCCGTCTCTCACCGGCAGGCTGCCTCTGAGTCAGCCGACCACGGCGTGCGTACTTCTACACTGAATATCTCACATGAGTTTGAATTTTAATGCTTGGACGCAGCCTATGAGAACCTTAAAGGGCCTCTTTGGACACGGCAACCCGGTTTGAACCAATCAGACTGTCCGGCCGGGCCGCCGCACGCCGGGAGGGTCCGCTCGGGTGCACGCCGGCCAAGCCCTCCTCTACCCCCAGCGGCCGGTCCGACCCACCAGGGTGTGACCCACCGGGGTGTGGCCCACCGGGGTGTGACCCACCGGGGTGTGCCCCACCGGGGTGTGACCCACCGGGGTGTGGCCCACCGGGGTGTGGCCCACCGGGGTGTGGCCCACCGGGGTGTGACCCACCGGGGTGTGACCCACCGGGGTGTGGCCCACCAGGGTGTGGCCCACCGGGGTGTGACCCACCAGGGTGTGGCCCACCAGGGTGTGACCCACCAGGGTGTTGCCCACCAGGGTGTGGCCCACCAGGGTGTGACCCACCAGGGTGTGACCCCCCAGGGCGGTGTCCGAGGAGTGCCTCTCTGTCTCTCGCGCGCGCACGCGCACGCTCGTCCGATGTGGACCCTCCCGCTTGTGATGTCACAAACGGCAACATTTTTTTTTTTTTTGCGTTGGCCATCGGAGCCCAGAGAGCCAATCGGAGTCATCGCAGATGCTGCGGCATCAGGGTGGGGTCGACCAGGTGACTCATTCACTCTCCACACACACACACACACACACACACGGCGTGTGAAGGGCGTCGGAGCTGATCGCTGTGGGTTACCTTCAAACACAGGACACCCCTGGATGGTTCATGTTTGTAGAAATAGGAAATGTGGAATGCAAAAATATGTACAAAAACAAAGACAAAAAAATCACGTGTGACTCTGTTGCGAGGGATTTCCGCGGGGAAATATCTGTCTGAAACAATCACGACCCCTCCCAAAACCCACCCTCTGTGTGTGTGATATTTTCTACGCAGCCCGTGTTGGCGAAACCCTGAACCACACCTGTCTGTTTTGATGATCGCTGTATTGAGGACAACATTCTTTATTTGTACTTGGTTAAGCTTTTTGATTTTATTCCCTCTCCTCCTCCTCCGATCGAGCGCGGGATGAGAAATAGGCCAAGCCTGTGGGCTTTATCTATCTTTACAAGGATCCAGCCGGTGATGGTGAGGGCTGCTTGTGAAGGACACCATCTATTAGTGGGTAATTGGATTATAATGATGACTACGCCGGGCCTGCCTCTCAGCTTCGCCGGCTCCCAGCCCACGTCTTTGATTTGAACATTGATTCGATTAGATTTGTGGCAAACTTTTCCCCGTTTGCCGGCGACCCCTGCTCGCTGTTTTTGCGCGGCGGTGAGTAAAGAGGGCCGACGCCCGACGTGTCCTAATTAGGGTGAGTAATGAGAGGTGGCGGCGGCGGACGTGGGCGCGCCACGCCCACGCGCCCGCCAGATAACGGGGGTCCGGCCGCTCGCCGCCGGCGCCCACGACGCGCGGCGGTTTATCTTCGCTCGGCCCGCCGGTGGCGGCGAAGCTCGCCGTGTGTTAAATAATTAGGGCTTAAAAACACACGGCGAGGCGCTGAAATGAGCCAACGTCCCCGCTATCAGCCGAGGTCGGTGGCGTGTCCCCGCGCCCTGAGGGGGAGCCCAGCGCATTATGCTGCTTCCTAAGCCATTTAGCGAGCTGTAATTCATGCAAAAAGTTGGGATTAAATCCCAAACAGGCGTCCGTGCCTCCCTCGCCACGCGTGGCGCGGTAGAGAGGCGGCCACGGGCGCTGACCTGGAATTCATTAGACGTGTGAGAGAGAGAGAGAGAGAGAGAGAGAGAGAGAGAGAGAGAGAGAGAGAAAGGGGGAGGGAGAGAGAGAGAAGGGGAGCCAGTGATGAAGCCACCCCGCCAGGCCCCGATTAATGACTTTATGTTGTCACTCGACTCGGCGCGGAAGCCATTCGGCTGGACCGGCTTCTGTGATGAGATGCACGTTAGTAATCTAACCTGGCATCCTGTGTGTGTGTCTCTCTCTCTCTCTCTCTCTATCACTCTCTCTCTCTCTCTCTCTCTCTCTCTCTCTCTCTCTCTCTCTCTCTCTCTCTCTCTCTATCACTCTCTCTCTCTCTCGCTCTCCCTCTCCCTCTCCTTGTAAAGGAAAACAACAGTGGAACAACACAGACAGAGTAGTCCTGTCCTGTGATACTCCTGAATGGCGTGTGATAGGTGGGCCGTGGCCCGTGGCGCCGGCGGCTGGCGTGCGGCCTTTGGTCCGAAGGTGCAGAAATAGACGTGGACACCTATAGATTCTCACCTCCGCGTTGCTGGAACCTTTCCCTCCGTCCGACGTGACCTGCTTGTCAGCCTTCTGTGGGAGCAGCTGCACTCTCTCCGTGAGCGTTCCCCTGCTCCAATCGATATCTTTAACCTTTTCCTTTCTCTCCCCAAAACAACATGGAATATATAGCGTGTGGCACCTGAATACACGGACTGGAAGGTCGGGGTTTCATTTGTGTTTTCGTGTTGATTTCATGTTGACTTCACTTGAGTATCTTTTTGCTGTGACGTGTATTGTAATGGTGAACATTCGTGTGGACAGATGGCTTTCGGTGCCGTAGTGAAGTGGGTGAGGGATCTTCTAGCGTGCTGGTCCAAGTCTCTTAGCAAACTGGTTGTGAAAAAAATGTTTAAAAACTCTTTGGTGGTGTAGTGTACATAGATATCCACAGCCCAACACGTTTAGCATGAATTCCAAAGATTATTGGTAGATACTGTTTACTGTTTTTTCTGAGATGTTAGTGCTGGCTCCGCTCGTGGCGGGGGGGGGTGGGGGTGGGTGGGTGGGAGGGGGGGGGGGGTTGGTAGGAGGGGGCCGTCTCTCAAAAGAACTGAACTAACCGGACACTTCTTCATGTTTTACACAGAGAGCACCTGCAGCAGACTAATGCCTTGAGAAGATGCCTGTGCAGGGGCCAACATCTAGTTGTTATCCTAACCATTGGTATATTTATATAGGACTCTAAATGCTTGTGGTGCCATGTCTTTGTACAGTTTTATGTACATATAATGAAGCTTTCTAAAAGTTCTGACCGAAAAAATCGGATGGCATATAAAAATTGTAACATGTTTTCTTGATACGTACACATCTTGCCTTGGTTGGGTGGACTTCTGCAGAGTCCGTGTGAATGTGGCCATTCTATGCCTGCACAGTAGTCATTCACACACGCACACACACACACGCACACACACACACACACACACACACACACACACAGTCACACGCACACACACACACTCGCACGCATACGCATACACACATACACACATGCACGCACAGACACACACACACACACTCCTGAGGACTTTGAATCCAGACGTTATGTTTCTCGTGAGCAGTCTTTATCCGACCAGTTTGTTAAATTCCTGTTCTGCTTCGTTCCGTTTTCGCATGTTGACAAACTCCTTGTAATAATGTAAGTCCTCATGAAATTTGTAATAAAATCACTTCAGGGAAAAAGAAACGGCTCGGCTTGTTCTCTCTAAACTGTGCAATGATGACTCGGATGTTTTTTTATTTATTTTGATTTCATTCGGTTTCCTTACAGCACAATTGCTATCACATTAAGGGCAATGGATAGCTTGATTTATTGGTAAACAGTGCACTTTAACAATTAGGTGGGCACCAGCACGATCCATCAAACAATAATTATTATTATAATTACGAGGGCAAATGATGATGAGGTTGATAATGTTTTAGTTGTAGTAGTAGAGTAGAGTATTCTCGGCTTAGTAGTAGTAACATGAGTAGCAGTGCGGCTAGTAATGATAGTAACAGTAGTGCTGCTGGTGAAGTTATCCTAGAAGTGTCAACACTTTCATTAGAAGTGGCCATGGAACACCAGCGTGTTTGTGAACTATTAAAGTGTTTACTGCGCATCAGAGGACAGATGAGAGTGAGCAGCATCACGTGGCCAACAGCCCTTCGTCCTTGCAGACTTTATCAGTGTCTGCTGCTCTTCACCAGGAGTGGACCGCCCGCGTCAATCCATCCCTCCACAAACTCTGAGGACGCACGTGGCTAGCTGTCTGGTCGGCCGGGGCGCTCTCTCTCTCTCCCCCAGCTCTCCCCTCGCCAGCGAGAACCCAGCGTTTCTGCATCCCTGACACAACAACAACAACTGCTGTCTGGTGAAAAACAAAAAACCAGAGAGGCGGCCGAGTTCCTCTGATGCAGCACTTAGAGTGCAAAGACAATGACATCTCCTTCCCTTCCCTCCTCATGGGAGCCCAGGCAAGGAAGAGAGTGTTGTCGATGGCTAACGCTCATTTAACTGTCCATGCTGCTTGGCGTGAAGGATGAGTTTGGCCGGAGACACAGCATGACCTATATCTTCCTCCGCACTCGAGACAGCTCCGGCGTTGTCTGGTGGAACCGGCCGTGACTCGCTCCCTCTGTGGCCAGATTACACGTCTGGATCTCGGCTGGGTTGAACATGATGAGCACCGCGAGAACGAAGCCGTCTGATTCGTCCATCAAAAGTCGCCAGTGCTCACCGATTGGCCGTCCCGCGTCTTCGGTCGGCCGTCTCAAATCGGTGTATTTTTAGCATCCGGAGTATGTGAGCTGTTCAGCAACAAACAACAACTTGTTCCATTTTGTGTGCTGAGTGTTGTGTTGTGTGTGTGATTCTCACAGGCGAAGGAGTCAGAATCGTGTCAAAGCTTCTAACTCGCTCCATATCGCTGTTGGCGACGTTTAAACCAAACTCGGAGCAGGTTTGTTGCTAGCGTGTTGGAGGGAGTTCAGAGCGCCACAGACATGGACTATATTCCACAGCTTGCCTCTTGTGTGAGCAGCTAGCCTCCCCCTGCTAGCCATCAACAGGCGTTTGCTAACTGAGGCTAACAAACATGGTGTGTTCTCTCTGAACGATAGCGTGAAGCTGGAGATACCGTAGGTTGATTCATCCAGAGCCTATTAATAGCTATTATGGGATAAATATGTATATAGCTGCAGTTGATCAATGCTAAATGTAGAACTAGATAGATGCATCCCAAATGTAGCTATAGAGATGTCATATTCTAAATCTGAGGGCATACTTTTTGACATGGCTCAAAATATACATTGACACAAAATGTTGCTTTGAACTCACTATAATAAAGTTCATCGCTCATGATCAATTCTACCTTTCCACAGACAGCTCTTAAAGGGACACCTGTTTGTCATAGATATACGCTCGGTGCTGTCCATAGGAGGTCATGGAGATAAACGACTGTCTGCTCTGTTGTTCTGTCTGCTCTCTCCCTGTTGTACCCACCTCGGCACCACGGGTCCACTCTGCATGGAGACATACAGAGTGGACCTAGGGACAACAAGAACAGAAACACTTGTCACAGAGAACAGTGTTGTCACAGAGAAAAGTTTGAGAACAGTGTTGTCATACAGAACAGTTTGAGAACAGTGTTGTCACAGAGAACAGTTTGAGAACAGTGCTGTCAGATAGAACAGTGTTGTCATAGATAACAGTTTGAGAATAGTGTTGTCATAGAGAACAGTTTGAGAACAGTGTTGTCATAGAGAACAGTTTAAGAACAGCATTGTCATAGAGAATAGTCTGAGAACAGTGTTGTCACATAGAACAGTGTTGTCATAGAGAATAGTCTGAGAACAGTGTTGTCACATAGAACAGTGTTGTCATAGAGAACAGTCTGAGAACAGTGTTGTCACATAGAACAGTGTTGTCATAAAGAACAGTTTGAGAACAGTGTTGTCACATAGAACAGTGTTGTCATAGAGAACAGTTTGAGAACAGTGTTGTCACATAGAACAGTGTTGTCATAGAGAACAGTGCTGTCACGGAGAACAGTTTGAGAACAGTTTTGTCACAGAGAACAGTTTGAGAACAGTGTTGTCACATAGAACAATGTTGTCACATAGAACAGTGTTGTCACAGAAAACAGTCTGAGAACAGTGTTGTCACATAGAACAGTGTTGTCGCATAGAACAGTGTTGTCATAGAGAACAGTTTGATAACATTGTTATCACATAGAACAGTGTTGTCATATAGAACAGTTTGAGAACAGTGTTGTCTCAAGACTGTTTGTCACATAGAACAGCATTGTCACAGAGAATAGTTTGAGAACAGCATTGTCAGAGAACAGTTTGAGAACAGCATTGTCAGAGAACAGTTTGAGAACAGCGTTGTCAGAGAACAGTTTGAGAACACTGTTGTCACATAGAAGAGTGTTGTCACATAGAACAGTGTTTTCATAGAGAACAGTTTGAGGACATTGTTGTCATAGAGAACAGTTTGAGAACAGTGTTGTCATATAGAGCAGTGTTGTCTCAAGACTGTTTTTCACATAGAACAGCGTTGTCACAGAGAATAGTTTGAGAACAGCATTGTCAGAGAACAGTTTGAGAACAGCATTGTCAGAGAACAGTTTGAGAACAGCGTTGTCAGAGAACAGTTTGAGAACACTGTTGTCACATAGAAGAGTGTTGTCGCATAGAACAGTGTTTTCATAGAGAACAGTTTGAGGACATTGTTGTCATAGAGAACAGTTTGAGAACAGTGTTGTCACATAGAGCAGTGTTGTCTCAAGACTGTTTTTCACATAGAACAGCGTTGTCACAGAGAATAGTTTGAGAACAGCATTGTCAGAGAACAGTTTGAGAACAGCATTGTCAGAGAACAGTTTGAGAACAGCGTTGACAGAGAACAGTTTGAGAACAGTGTTGTCACAGTGAAACGTTTGTGTCTCTCCGAGTCAAGGCATTCCCGGCAGGGCTGGAATGTATTCTGCTGTCCCTTTACTTCCACATGGAACAGCCGGGGAGTCATCCTGATATTTGAATGGGGCGGGGGGGGGGGGGGGTCATCTCCATCCCTCTGCCCTTAGGATGAACAGACGTCCTGGGCTCCCTGTGGTCTGGCCCATCACCTCCTGACTGTTGCATTTTATTTGTTTCAGGGATTGCAGGGGGTCGTGATTGTCCTGTTGCCGCCTGGCCGCTGGGCCAACAAGGTCAGCGTTTCAGGAGACTAAACCCTACTGTGTTGTACATATTGCAGCTGCTTCTCTTTATCCTCTGGCCGGCCCTTGCCCTCCTCATCGGGGAGGCGTCTGTAAAGACATATGTTTCACATCCATTGACTCAGTGGGACGCTGCTGTGTGGAACTGAGTATGTGAGTACGGAGTTCTTTGTCATCATTGGCTGAGGCTTCAGGTTTAGGTATCACGGCTTCTGATATTTGAGGAATGAAACCCAAACCCTTAGTTTAACCCTTACCATTTAATCCCATCCACATGCCTTAGCACGTCCCCTAAACTCAACCCCACCCCTGAACCCCTCCCTAAGCTCTTCTCACAACCATGGCGCTAACCCTCACGCTAACCCAGTCCAAGGTGATTTAAAGGGAGTCCACTCGCGGCAGGAGAGGAGGGATCTGCTGTATCTTGAAAACTGCATTATTGTTCCGAAAACCCATTTGCTGGCGATGCTGCTAGGAAAGTCCAGTAGCCCAGATGACATCAACCCACCCCCCCCCATATGCCCACACTTCTGATCCTGTGGAATGGCTGCCGGCCATTAAACCGGCCGCACACCACCGCGCCGGCCAGCTCAGGACGTCACCCTGCTCCTCTTAAATCAGCCTGACGACATCCCAGGGAGCCGGGCTCTGCTCCCCTCCTGGAGGACGGCTGGTTCTGCTGAGTCCGATGTGTGCTTCTGTCTGCATTGGTGACGGCTTGTTGTTGTGAGCGGTGAGATCGCCTCCGATGGCGTCTCCTCCAACACGACCCGCCCCCCCCCCCCCCTGTTGGCCCGCCCGCTGACGGCCGCCCCTCCCTCCGCGGTTCCCCTCCGCCGGTGAAGAACCGAGCGGCGTGCGTCTTCAAGCCTGACGCCGGCTCCACACCTGGCCTGGTGTCAGTGGCGTGGTGCGGAGCGGGGGGGGGGGGGGGGGGGGGTGTTACCTTCCAGTCACGCCCCACGCTACCTGCGCTCCATCACCTGCAGTGCGCCTCAATCGGTGTGAGAGCCGCCCCCCCCCCAACATTAATCTGCTCTCTTTAATCACGTCCAACGCTGCAGCATCTGTGAGGGCCGTAATCCTCCCTCACACGCGGCTGTGGACCGCTGCCACTTTGTTCTTCAAACGAAACACACGCCAAACACATACGCAGAGACACACACACACACAGCACGCACACACACACACACACACACACACACACACATGCACGCATGCACGCACACACACAGCACGCACACACACACAGCACGCACACACACACACACACACACACACACACACACACACACATGCACGCACGCACGCACACACGCACACACACACACACATGCACGCACGCACGCACACACATACACACACACACACACCCGCACACAACACACACACACACAGATGGCTTGCTGCGTTAGCAGTGCTTATGCCTAGCATGACAATTGCAATATCACGCCATGGCTGGTCCACGGAGCCTGACTCCCGATGGCGAGGACGGTGAGACGAGGGGAGGGGCCTGGGTCCGTATCGCAGGAGACGAGCCTCGCCTCTCACCAGCACAGCAGGCCTCACCGGGATGCACAGACTGTGGACGTCGTGAGGAGAAAGACAACGTTGAGACTCCTCCGACACATCGATGGTGAACAGGAAGCCGGCGTAGCTCGTGGGCCCCGGCCGTGGCCGTGTCTGGGAGGGTTCTTGGACAGCCGGGCCGGTCTGCTAGCCCAGGACCAGGACCAGGCCACCGACAGGAAACCAGAGGAGCAGGCCACTGCAGACGGTCTCCGTCATCCTTCACTCCACGTCCAAAAACTGAGATCCTCGCTCGCTCCCAGGGGATGCGGACAGAGAGAGAGAGAGGATGGAGGAAGACAGAGAGACAGAGAGAGTGAGAGAGAACAGAGACTGAGAAAGAGGATGGGGAAGACAGAGAGAGAGCGAGAGAGAACAGAGACAGAGAGAGAGAGTGAGAAAGTGAGTGAGAGAGAGAAAGAGAGGAGAGGATGGAGGAAGACAGAGAGAGAGAGAGAGAGAACAGAGACTGAGAGAGAGGATGGGGGCTGACAGAGAGAGAGAGAGATAGAGAGAGACAGAGAGAGAGAGCGATGGAGGGAGACGGCGACAGAGAGCCAGGCCCCTCCAGCGTCGGTGGAGATTGAGAGCGCGACCGAGGTGTCGTCCTGGTTTAACGCCGTGTGTCTTTAGCGCCGAAGAAAAATGAGAAAAGGGCAACGAGCTCTGTCGCCTCGCATTCAGACAAAAGGCCAGATCGCGGCAGGTAGGGGAGATAGCACCGCTGTTGGCCCCGGGCTGATAAGCCGCCATCCCGGCTATAAAGTTCCAACTTCTGCCACGCCGAGATAGGAGTGCCAGTCAAAGCCCTGCGCGATAACGCGTGTGATGTAGGATTTATTCCTCCACAGGTTTTGTTTTACTGGAGTTGCTAATTTGATATCGCCTCCTGACGAGCTGGGCGATGGCTTCTGATGACGCTGAGATGAGTGTGCATTGATGAGGTGATGCTAACAGCTCCTAACCGGTTTCTCAGTCTGTCCGTCTGTATGTCTCTCTCTCTCTCTCACTCTGTCTCTCTGCTGTCCGTGTTCCCAGCATGTATTGGACTGAATGAAACTCCATCATTGCATCGAGGATGTGTCATCATCTCCAGCCTCAGCAGAGGTGCATCGTGGATAGGGTGGAGAGGGTAAACACACACGAATGCTGCAATGTGAACCATTAAAACCACACGCAGTGTGTCACATTTAAATCCCACTTATTAACCCCGCGGGGCCTTCCGCACTGCGCTCTGGTCTCATCCTCTTCAGAACGCTCATCGCCGCCGGTCCTTTATTTACTCTAGTGCTTTCAAACGTGCCTTTAATCTGTCGCTCCTGCTCCACATGGGGAACATGGTGTCACCAGGCAGAGCGTGTCCTCCTCCCCTCGCCCCGGCGCCCGCAGCAGACTAACCGCCCCGTTGCGGCGGCGGCGCCCCAGCAGACTCACCGGCCCGACGCCGCGGCGTTGAGGAATGCGTGCCGCCGGCCCGGACGCCAGAGGTGGCGGTGTTGGTGACGGCGCGCACAAAAACAATTGCCGCTTTGCCAATTAAATGAAGGAATGAGTACTGGCTTGACCGCTTGTAATGAAAGGTACGGCAATTATGGGAAGCCGGGCTTCAGCGCCGGCTCACTCTCCAAAGCCCTTTGTGAAACATGCTAATTACAAAATGGCACAAAAAAAATAAAAAGATAAAAGAAAAAAATCCATTAGTTCCCGATGGTTATTATAGCACTCGATCAGATGTTTCCTCAAGGTAAGGAGTCTGCACTTAGTTTTCTACTTATCTCTCCCCCCCGTGAGTTATTTCAGTCCCGCTATGCAGCGCGGGAACCTGGCTTCCATCTCAGAAGGAATTTTAGGAAGGAAAATTCCATGCCTTTCAAACCCTTTGAAGATTCCAGAACAAAAGTATTCAACGAGCTAACAGTTACTGATAGGGCGGGGGGGCGGCAGGGGGGGGGGGGGGGTTTAGAAATGCAGTGCGACCCACCGCTGATCAATCAATTATGGATGTGTCTACTTTGTGCTCAGGACCGTTTCTCTGCCGTGTGAGGGATGTGCTGTCGTGGTGTTATGGTTATTATCTTCTGGTGGTCTCGTGGACTCGCTCCCCCTGCTGTACAGGGAAACCAGTTAGAGCCGTGCCTCAGAGACCCCCACACCACCGCGTAATGGACAACACAATAAAGTCCAGACCAGCGGGAGATGATGAATTGAAAAAGACATCAAATTGAATCAATAACGTGATAGATATCTCGTGGGCGGATGGAGCTGTCGTTTTGCCGCGCGGGCGTGGTGCTGGTGGGGGTGTTGTACTGGTGGCCGTGGTGTACTGGTGGGTGTGTTGTACTGGTGGGCGTGGTGCTGGTGGTGGTGTTGTACTGGTGAGGGTGTTGAACTGGTGGGCGTGGTGCTGGTGGGGGTGTTGTACTGGTGAGGGTGTTGAACTGGTGGACGTGGTGCTGGTGGGGGTGTTGTACTGATGGGCGTGGTGCTGGTGGTGGTGTTGTACTGGTGGGCGTGGTGCTGGTGGGTGTGTTGTACTGGTGGGCGTGGTGCTGGTGGTGGCGTTGTACTGGTGGTGGCGTTGTACTGGTGGGCGTGGTGCTGGTGGGTGTGTTGTACTGGTGGGCGTGGTGCTGGTGGGTGTGTTGTACTGGTGGGCGTGGTGTACTGGTGGGGGTGTTGTACTGGTGGGGGTGTTGTACTGGTGGGGGTGTTGTACTGGTGGGCGTGGTGCTGGTGGGGGTGTTGTACTGGTGGGCGTGGTGCTGGTGGGTGTGTTGTACTGGTGGGCGTGGTGCTGGTGGTGGTGTTGTACTGGTGGTGGCGTTGTACTGGTGGGCGTGGTGCTGGTGGGTGTGTTGTACTGGTGGGCGTGGTGCTGGTGGGTGTGTTGTACTGGTGGGCGTGGTGTACTGGTGGGGGTGTTGTACTGGTGGGGGTGTTGTACTGGTGGGCGTGGTGCTGGTGGGGGTGTTGTACTGGTGGGCGTGGTGCTGGTGGGTGTGTTGTACTGGTGGGCGTGGTGCTGGTGGTGGTGTTGTACTGGTGGGCGTGGTGTTGGTGAGGGTGTTGTACTGGTGGGGGTGTTGTACTGGTGGGCGTGGTGCTGGTGGGGGTGTTGTACTGGTGGGCGTGGTGCTGGTGGTGGTGTTGTACTGGTGGGCGTGGTGCTGGTGGTGGTGTTGTACTGGTGGGCGTGGTGTTGGTGGTGGTGTTGTACTGGTGGGCGTGGTGTACTGATGGGCGTGGTGCTGGCGGTGGTGTTGTACTGGTGGGCGTGGTGCTGGTTGTGGTGTAGTGGTGCGGGTGTAATCTGGTGGTAGGAGTAGGTGGTGGTAGTGGTGCTGGTGGTGGGAGTAGGTGGTGGTGGTGGTGGTGTTGTACTGGTGGGGGTGGTGGTTGTAGTGTTGGTGTTGTTAAAGCGGGGTGGTGGTGTTATAGTGGTAGTGATGATGGTGTTATAGTGGTGGTGGTGTTCTAGTGGTGGTGTTCTAGTGGTGGTGTTATAGTGATGGTGTTCTAGTGGTGGTGTTCTAGTGAGGGTGGTGTTATAGTGGTGGTGTTCTAGTGATGGTGTTCTAGCGATAGTGTTAAAGTGGTGGTGGTGTTCTAGTGGTGGTGTTCTAGTGGTGATGGTGTTCTAGTGGTGGTGTTCTAGTGGTGGTGTTATAGTGATGGTGTTTTAGTGGTGGTGTTCTAGTGCTGATGGTGTTCTAGTGGTGGTGTTACAGTGGTGGTGTTGTAGTGGTGGTGTTTTAGTGGCGGTGGTGTTATAGTGGTGGTGTTCTAGTGGTGGTGTTCTAGTGGTGGTCGTGTTAGAGTGGTGGTGGTGTTCTAGTGGTGGTATTATAGTGATGGTGTTATAGTGGTGGTATTATAGTGGTGGTGTTATAGTGATGGTGTTCTAGTGGTGGTGTTCTAGTGCTGATGGTGTTCTAGTGGTGGTCGTGTTCTAGTGGTGGTGTTCTAGTGGTGGTGTTCTAGTGGTGGTGTTATAGTGGTGGTATTATAGTGGTGGTGTTATAGTGATGGTGTTCTAGTGGTGGTGTTCAAGTGCTGATGGTGTTCTAGTGGTGGTCATGTTCTAGTGGAAGTTTTCTAGTGGTGGTGTTCTAGTGATGGTGTTATAGTGGTGGTGGTGGTGTTCTAGTGGTGGTGTTCTAGTGGTGGTGGTGTTCTAGTGGTGGTGTTCTAGTGTTGGTGTTCTAGTGGTGGTGTTATTCTAGTGGTAGTGTTATAGTGCTGATGGTGTTATCGTGGTGGTGGTGGTGGTGGTGGTTGGCTGACTCTACTGCTGGGCCATGTCAGTGGGCTGCAGGGTACAGAATGAGGCCGTTCATCACGCAGGCTTGTTTATGGACGTTATTAAGATGCTCGTGGGTTAATAGCT
>JAXIVH010000012.1:4205122-4207622 GCA_036785325.1 Urophycis tenuis | reverse complement strand
CACACACACGTTACACACACACACACACACACACACACGCACATAGACACACACACGTATACACACACACACACACACATAGACACACACACACACGTACACACACACACACACGCTCGCACACACACACACACACAGGCACATACACTCACACACACACACACACACACACACACACACACACACACACACACACACTCACACACACGCACACACAGGCACATACACTCACACACACACACACACTCGCACGCACACGTACACATGAACGCACGCATGCACGCACACACACTCACACACACACACACACACACACACAAACTCACACACGTACACACTCACACACACACACACACACACACAACGCTGCCGTTTACCCCGCTGCGTGTCACCCAGGCTGTAATCTAGCTGGCCCCCCGTGCACATCAAACCACACGCCATGCCCAGAAAAGGGGAAAATACGCAGGGTTAAAATTAGACCTGACGTGGGATTGACTGAAGTCCAATGTGGATTCCATTTTTCTCGCAGTTCGTCTGTGATTGGCTGGAGATAATGTTGGGCAAAGAAAACAACAAGCCGCGTCCAAACCTTGAGACGAAGATCTTAGAAATCCACACATGAACAACAATGTTCTGAAATATTTATCCCTCTGTAAGTAGATGCAAAAGCATCCCGGATGTGGGCCACGGGCTGGCTTCTGAATAAAAGACGTCCATGTGTGTGCATCTGGAACATGAACTTCTCCGCCTGTGTTTGTGACCACCGCCTGGGACCTGCAGCTCTCTGCTGCAGAGGGGGGAGAAGGGACTCCTTGGACCCCAGCGTGAAGCCAAACTCTAAACAAAATGTCTTCCATCACACACGTCTGTGGCCATTGGAGGCCTTTTTTATGGATCTGTAACGTGGAGTGCAGGCTGCAGCCCCACAGGTTATGGAGAGTTCAGCCCAGGACTTAGTTATTCAGATTTTTATTTCCAAGTATCACAAGCATTTGGTAGATCGAGAAATACTCACTACTGCAAGCATCAGGAGATGCCAAGTAGATAGATAATTAACACACACACACACACACACACACACACACACACGCGCATACACACGTATGCACATACACATGCACACACACACACACACACACACACACACACACACACACACACACACATGAATGCACTGATTTCATTCCAACATTTGCCGAATATTTTTTCATACTAAGGTCAGGGGAGGTTTTGTATCGGCCTTCGCTGGTTTGTACAAGTCCAATTACTTGAGGACTTAAGTGATATTTTTACAAAATTAGCACGGCTCATTACACCTGCTTCCTGGCTCAGGTTGTGACTTCCAGCGGAGATGGTGACAAATTAAAAAATAACAGGAGAAGGAAGTACAGTTTTGAGGACCCAACAATTCGCTGCAGAATGATCTGTGGTCTGTGGTGGAGAAAGGACAGAAAAGAATGAAGTTCCCTGGTGACCCAAACACAACAGCAGGATCACAGCAGCGCTCAGGTACATCCATGTGTGCTTCTACCTACAAACCAAACAGCTCCATTAGGTCTGGAGCTGTTCTGATATGGATCTGCTTGTATTCTTACTGTACTTGTGTAATTATATGGTGATTTATGTCCTGATACTGTGTGCTATCTGGAAGGTTATTAGCTGCGTGCGTCTGATGGATCCCTCTTTCCCCGTAAGCCCCTCTAAACATGAGTGTAAAATAATGGTTTCATTATATCTGGCCAGACGTCCGAGGGCTATCTGTGCTGGGGTTTTGGCAAACATTAATTCCCGCGTTTCCTCCGTGGATGGAGTGGGAGAATGTGTTCCACATCGGGGGTCTTCACGCGCTCCTAAGCGTTGTGTTTCTGCGCTCTCGGTCGCCTGCTTCCGGCTCACGCTCTGGGAGACACGGCCCGCCAGGCGCGTCCGCTCGCCGCTCTAATGGGAAGATATTAAGACACTGTGTTTTTTTCAAAAGTTATTACAAGAACGGGGAGTGCATCAGGCCTCGCCAGGGGCGCCTCCCAGACCATCCCTCTCTAGAAACCCAGACGCTGCTCATCTTGAAAAAAGTCTGGTCCCAGAGCCAGCATGAAGTTATCGTAAGAAATGTACTGTGACTTGTTAGATGAATCCTTTTTTTTTCTTTTTTTTCTTTTTTTTTTCTTTTTTAATCTAAGCAGTCCTTAAGCCGTGGGTAGGGGTCAGGGGTCATCTCGGTCAAGGATGCCTACAGGTTAGATTGTGAACTTTGGGGTTCTAGGCCAGAACCTCTGAGGGCTGAGGGGTGACCACTCCACTGCCCTGCACCCTTAGGGTGAGCACCCTGACCACTACACTGCCCTGCACCCTGACCACTCCACTACCCTTCACCCTTAGGAGCGAGCACCCTACCCTTCCCTATATTGAAGGACAGTCCAAAGCATTGCGCTCTAAGTAGTACAGCCCCATTTCATGATACAGATGAAGATGGAGGGGATAAGATGTCTGATTGGTGGTA
>JAXIVH010000012.1:4185122-4195122 GCA_036785325.1 Urophycis tenuis | reverse complement strand
CTGTTCATTATCTTCACTATTCACTACGATATTGTTGTATTTCATATTTGCTGTGGTCATATTTTCTGTATGCTAGTCTAGTATATAGGACTCACCTTGGTACTGTTATATCTACTGTGTGGGACTGTTTGTGTTCACAGACAAAAGCCAAGACAAGAGAATGTTCTGCTAACCCCACCACACTACCCAGCTCTCTTCCTCACTGCCTGCATTCCCCGTTCTCTGACATTCTCTGCAGCCTCCGCATCCTGGACTGGCATCTGCAAATCTGTCTCGAGCCCCTCTCACATCTAAACTCACCTCACATCTCATCTCACATCTCAACTCATTTCACATCTAAACTCACCTCACCTCACATCTCTCATCTAAACTCACCTCACATCTCAACTCATCTCACATCTAAACTCACCTCACCTCACATCTCAACTCACGTCACATCTCTCATCTAAACACACCTAACATCTCATCTCACAGCTCATCTCACATAATCATATCTCATCTCATTTCTCATCTTAACTCATCTCACATCTAAAATCATATCTCATCTCACATCTCAACCCATCCCACATGTCACATCTCATCTCACATCCCAACCTATCCTGGCCGCTGTCACCCTGTCACTACGAGTAGAAGAAACAAATCTGTGGGCTTCAGATACTGTTTGTTGTCATCAGCCCTGGAGGCCGTCAGCCGTCCCTGTGTGTGTGTTCAGTGTACAGCGATGGCTGTGAGAGGGCTTCACAGGCTGGGTGTGATGCACTGCTGTACCTCCATGGCGAGGCAGCGGGTTTGATCTTGGCCCTGGGTTTCTTCTGGCGGCACAGCGGGATGAGAGGAGCGCCCGGGGGTCTGGTGGGGAGGATGGAGGCATGCGGCCGGCGCCGTGGCGTGCTGCAGCTCCACTGCTCTCGGCCGCTCACGGGCTCTCATTAGTCCACAGTGGGGTGTTCTCTCCTCTGTCTCGAGATGTGAGGAAGAGGAAAATGGCCGACCGTAATAACCCGCTGAACCACGGCGGCCCCGGTTGTCATGTCTGGGGTGCACGCAGATAAGACACGTGTTGACCTATCGCATCCTCGGCCAATCACAGCTGAGTGCAGAAGATCAGGCGCACCCCCATTGGGCAGATGACTCCATCGCAGCAGCCCAGCGCGGTCCACCATCAGCCCTGGAGTCTCAGCGGTGTGTTGGCCTGCACGGCTCTGTCGTCTCTAAATAGTTTTCCCCCCATTTCTAAAGGTCACTCACAGTCTTTATTTGGTAAATGAGGGGTGGATGTCTGAGCATTCTGTTCATGATTATCTGTAAACCGAGCGCAGCCACGTCGTAAACATGGATAAATAATGACCTTGTCTGGCCGCCAGCCCTGTGTGTATGTCTGCTGTATGCGCAGAGAGTCTGCGTATGACTAATGTGCTATGACGATGCTCTGTGTATTTCTTAGGGGAGGATCATTTCAGCCTAACTGAAATAAATTAGAGAACGGTCTATACAAAGATAGTATGGTAATGTGCAACTACAAGTGGCCTACCCTTATTAATAATTAAGCATACAATCAACGAACTCTATGGCCAAGTGTTCATTGGTGAAATAATTGCGGTAACAAATCATCATGCTAAACTCTTGTGGTGGCTGAGAGGGTGGGGGTGGTGGAGATGGTGGTTAGGTAGGAGGGGTGGTCTTGCCGATGGTTGTCCAGTGGTGGTGTACATGGTGTTGGAGATGGTGGTGGAGGTGATGGTGTTGAGGGGATGGTTGAGATGATGGTGTTAGTGGAGATGGAGGAGGTGGCGATGGAGATGGTCAAGATAGTGCTGACGGTAGTAGGGGTGATGGTGGTGGTGGTCATGGTGACGGTCGTGGTAGTGGTGAAAATGATGGTAGTGTTGGAGCTGGTGCTGGTGGTGGTGGAGCTGATGGTGGTTTTTGTGGTTGTGGTGGTGGTGGTGGAGCTGATGGTGGTGGTGAGGTTGGGATACTGCTAGCGGTGCTGGGATACCGGTGGTGGTGGTGGTGGTGGTGAGGGTGGGGTGGGGTAATCCAGGGTGAAGGTGGATGACTAATCGGGTCTCCGTCTCGATGCCTCCGAGCGTAACAGTGGACGCGTTGCGGTGTTGATTCTGGCGCCAGGAGGAACAGAAGACGGAGGTGTTGCGGGAGGAGGTGGTGCTGCCGGTGCTGGTATTACAGAGACGTTACCCGGGAAGAGGCTACTTCCTGGGTAATGTATTTACTGTCTAATTTGTGTCTCGGCGAGAGAGCCATATATCCTGTTTAGGTCTGACACCGCTCCTCCCCCACTCCGCCGAGCGCTGCAGCCATTCGCCGGTGACTCGGGCCCCGCGGTGCTGATTGATGGGCCTGTCAAGGTGCCTTGCTCCCCACAGAACCGGCCCGGGCAGGGGAAACTCAATCACACGGAAACCTGGTTAATATCCCATTCACGCTACTTGGAGGTGTGCTTTATTGCGGCGCTGTGGCGCACTTATGAGGATGGCTTTCGGTTTCGTGTGTCTGAGCTTTTTTTTCCCCGTTCATGTGAAAGTGTTGTAATAACATCTAATTATGACATAACTACGTGCTGCTCGTCCCCGCGTTGCCCCTCCCCTCTTCAGCCGACGCTCGGCAGTGAAGCTCTGAGCTCGGGGAGCTGTGAGGGGAATGAGCCGCTCTGTGATGCTGCGTGGCCAGGCTCTGTCTCCGTGAAACGTGGCTCTATAGAAATATCTCGGTCTGAATGAAAAGAAGCTGAATGTCAGACCTGACCTGAGCCGACGTCATCGACTCTGGGGAGGTTTTGGGAGCGTCGTAGGTCTGTGAACACCAGCAATCTGTGTACCTAGAATTAATACATGAAACAATGAAGAGGATGAATGAATGGACCGGTGAATGAGCGCATGAATCCCTGCTCCTCAGTGGCCTGTATCTCTCTACTCACTCACTTTGAGTCCGTTCAGATCAAAACATCTCGTAAAACTCAAAAAAAAAAAAATCTTCATCCTCGGACGAGAGGGAAAGTTGTTGTATGGCTCAATCTAGTCTTTGCTGACCTTTTGAGAAAAGCCTTGGAGATAAACAACCTATGCTCACTGTGAGGGATCCAGGAGAGAAAAACACTCTGCTGGATATTGCCTTTATCCCAGCCCACGGAAATAAGACCGAATCCATTCTGCCTCCTTTTTAATAAAACATAACGGCAGAGCGGTATTGTCAACAAAGAACACGACAGTGGTTTTTAATTAAAATGTTCCCAGTCAATATTCGAACACGGACGAAAACACAAATCACAATCACCGCGCGACGGCTGTCGTTTAGCCGGCATTCCTCCCTCTGAGGACCGGCTGGCGGCGTGGCCTTGGACCAGGCCGGACACGCGCTGCCGCGGAGCGTCCACGCCGTCTGGGCCGTTGGGATGGTAACCGGGAGCTGACGTCTGCGCAAAGAGCGACAGCTCGCTGCCCGAGGGATGCCGCGGAGGTTCACCTCAGAAGATCTCATGACGCATCCACTTGGTTTGTCCACACAGGCGCTGTGAATGATCCCACACCAGCGTAGATGGGTTGGTGAGCTGAAGTACAGGAACATTGTGACTCGATCTCTGGTTGTCTTTATCTAGTGATCACTCTCCATTTCAGGGAGAAGGACGATTTACATTTGAGTATTTTTCATTGTTTGCCCAAAGTGCAATGTTCACATACTTGCTGCCTGTCGTCATCCATTCAGCTTACAGCTTGCTCTGAGCAGTGCACCTTGAGGCCTGAATCCAGCTGAACACTTTCCTCCAGCCACACTCACACAAACCTACAGGCAGTCGGAGAGAGCAGCTCCCCTTACGTCACTACAACACCCCGTCACCACATCTCCTCCACCACCCCCACCCTCTCCCCGCCCCCTGTCCTACACCCCCCCCCCCCCCCCACCCGCAATCAAAGCACTCCATTGTGTGCGGCTCATGGCCCCCTTCCGAAGAAAAAAATGAATAAAACAGAAAGTGAGGTGCATCTCTCGTGTCTCCCCTCCACGCTGAACAACAGCGGCCGCCGAGAGAGAGAGAGAGAACGAGAGAGAGAGAGAGAGAGAGAGAGAGGACAGAATCACACAAAATCAAGGAAGCGGGGACAAGTCCAAGCTGTCAGTGGTGGCGTGTCGCGGTTCAGGAGCCCGCGCCGCGCCGTGTGATTCGCGGGCGCCGCCGTGCGGGACGCCGTCTCCTAATTGGGGCGCGGAGGGAAGGCGACGCCCGCTGATCACAGCCGCCACCCCGCTGGAGTCACTCTGCCTTTCCCTTTCTACTGCCACTTCACACGCACATCAAAGCCGCAGGCCGGCAGCCGCGCTGGTAATGAATGCTCTTTATTTCCTCTGCTTCAGTCTGAGGACATTCTATTATATGGGTGATCATGTGCCCACGCTTTCCCCCCCCCCCTCCTATATCTAAATCGCTAAAATCTGGCATTTCCTGTAACATTTTGGATTCCCCTCGAGGAGTAGACCATAATAAATACAGAAAATAACAAATAACAAAGCAGTAATAATAATGCTCCAAATTAGATCATCTAATATTCCCTTCCATCCTGCCCAGTTCTCTCCTCATCAAATGTTCAGAGTGACATGAGTTTGGTCTTATTACACAAATGTGAAAGCTTGCCTTCCACACTGTGCCTGTCAGCAGCGTGCCCAGGGAGAGACCGTTCTGTCTCCGCTCGCGTGGCTTCACCTCCACGGCCTCCCTGCTTCCTGCTACCACTATTATACGTCTGCTGGGCATTCAGCCCCTTTCACACTCCTAACATCCCTGGAAGGAGAGCTCCCACGACTACGTTCCTTCTCAAGGTTTCTCCCCTTGGAGTTTGCTTGTTCCCTGCCCTTTGGAGGCCTCCGCATTCCCCGCGTCTCTCTGAAGACATGGCAGCCAGGAGGCCCAGCCGTTCCTTGATATGTGCACCAGGGACATTTCTGAGGAAACGCTGCGAGAACGGGAGCCGCTGGGTGGGACCGAACAGGGCGAGGCTGATGAACACCAGCCTCATCACATGTTAAACAGGATCACATGCCATCCATCACATCCCGGGAGCCAGCAGACGTGATACAGATCATAAAACATAGATGTTGTGTGTTTATTTCTACCTACGAAAACGAGGACGACAGCAGCAGACGTCAGCACTCTAAGTCAGGCGCAGTGGCGGTAATGGCTGCCGTCGTTATTTTATCGTTAAGAAGTTGTTCAAACACGGAACGGAAATGTTGTTTTTTTACGGTTTTAGTGTGTGTCACAAAAGATGAATATCCATCTAGAGTTATTATGATATATTGTTATTACCCATCATCTGTATCTGCCAAAGACATTCCTTAATTGATTATTATAATACCTCTTAATTGACTAATATAATAGAACACAATGAATGTGACTATTATCAGTAATTGGCTTGACATTTTAAATTCTATGACGTTAAACCTAGGGTTTAACGTTAATTTTGCAAACATCATCCAAAAAATCCTACCCTTCCTTCAGGCCTTCAAAGCCACGACCCCAAAACATGACAGAGTGCTATCTTAACACTCTGTCTTCTGTCCGTCCGTCTCTATCTATCTATCTATCTATCTATCTATCTATCTATCTATCTATCTATCTATCTATCTATCTATCTATCTATCTGTCTATCTATCTGTCTGTCTGTCTGTCTGTCTGTCTGTATCTGTCTGTCTGTCTGTCTGTCTGTCTGTCTGTCTGTCTGTCTGTCTGTCTGTCTGTCTCTATCTATCTGTCTGCCTTTCTGCCTGTCTGCTTGTATGCCTGTCTGTATGTCAGTGTGTCTTTCCATATCTATTCAAAAGTCTCTCCATCTATCTCAATATTTATAAATCTTTCTATCTTTTATACATCTATCGATTTGTCTGTCTGCCTGTCTGTCCTCCAAACGTAGCACGTGGACAGACAGCTGAGTTCTCCGACAGTGAACTGGACAACACGGTCAGCCTGTTAAGTGTGAATTGTGGGGCTGCAGTGTTTGACAGATGGGCTGATTTAGGTTTGATTATCTCACGACGGAGCCGCAGCGTTCCATCAGCCCACAGAGAATGGATGGTAGAAGCTGTTCTTGAATTGAACCTCATCCAAATATAAAAAATGTATTTAAATCATTCCTGGTGGCTCTGTGGGCCAAAAAAAACTACACAACAACCACAACAACAGAAAACTCTTTCTGAAAGAGTTGAGTTGAAAATGCACTGGTGCAAAGTAATCCCAAATGAATAGTTTTGTTATCATTACAAAAGTTTGAATAACATTAATGGTTATTCACCTTTTAAAGGCAACAGCACAATTATGAAGGCGGAAGACGAAAAAAAAAGAATGAAACGATAAACACCCAGAGAGGACCAAGAAGCTGACGAAGAGGAGCAGGAGGAAGGGCAGAGAGGGAGTATCCCTCCCTGCTCTTGTCTGCATACATAAGCACAAGGAAAAAGGGAGCTATTTTTTCCTTTTCCTCCTTACTCCCACATTTAAACTATCTCAACCATATTAAAACGTTAAGATCTGATCTAAAATTCTCCCAGTGTGTTTTAGTCACTTAGAACTCATGAAATATTTCCTAGGGTGCGGTGAAGCGCCCAAATGTGGCAAGTGGGTGACTGGTGGGTGGGAAGGCCGGGCTCTTCCATTAGAAGGCTCGTCAGGGGCGGGACACGCTGGGCAGATGACCCGCTAATGTGTGATGGGGCTCCTCTGAAGGCGGCTCCCAGCACTCTGCTCACGGCCGTCAGACGCACGCGGAGAGTATGGAATGTGATGCGGTAATGCAGTCGTCCTATAGAACGCACTGCGTGTGATCTAATGTGTGTCCGTGTATCTCTGTCTCCGTCTCTCTGCAGGCACGAACGAACGTCAGTGTCTGTCTGTCCGTCCGTCCTGAAACATTTCATATTGACAGATTTCCGAAAACAGGAGAAATCCAACGCATTTTCAGCTGTTTGGAGTGAGTCTCATCTCGGCAGTCCTTAACAGTCGGGCTGATTCGGGTTCGGGGATCCCGCCATGCGGCCGCGTGACTCAGTCCTTCAGACCGCCAGCCGCCCTCAAATCCGTGCTCTACACTGAGAAAAACACAATCAGCAGCGATCACACAATGGCACGCCATCTGATGACGTGTGGTAATGAAATGGTCTCTGGGAGAAAGAGAGACACACACAGACAGAGAGGGAGAGAGATGGAGACTTGAAGAGGCGATACACAGATCGCTGGCCTGGTTTCCATACTCCCTGATTTGCAGGCGGCTCATCTCTGGAGGGTGGAGGGCGTTGGGGGTGGGGTTGTGTTTAGCTGTTGAAGGGGTCCATCCATGCTCCACTGTCTCTCTCTCTCTCTCTATCTCTCTCTCTCTCTCTCCCTCTCTCTCTCTCTCTCTCTCTATCGCTCTCTCTCTCTCTCTCTCTCTCTCTCTCTATCTCTCTCGCTTTCTCTCTATCTCTCTCACTCTCTTGCTCTCTCGCACTCTCTCACAGTGCTGATTTCCTGTCATTATCGCTTGCCCCCAACTGATTGGCCGATGTTAAACCAATCACAGAAAGTGATTTGCCCTAATGTTTCTGCAACACGGACATCCTCGCAAACGCTCTCCGCGGACGTGCGGGCTAATGTTTCTCTGAACCCCCTCTGATGAAATGTCAGCCGCAACCTCCCAATATTTCATTTCCTCTCGACTATTGCACGCTGCACCACTGTAGTCGGATGTACAGGGCCGTTGTTCTTTGTCTCTTGAAGACGTAAAGAAGGTGGGTTAAGCAGAATCTCCTCATGTCATTGTGATGCAAATGAGAATTATGAAAGACTCTGAAAAGGAATGCTGCCAAGTCACTTCACTTCATCAAACCATCGTATTCCTCAAATCACTTTCTCATCACAATACAATGAAAACGTATGTGATAAAATGTATGGTGTCAGGTGGTATTGGGTCCTTAACAAGGTAGTCGCCTGCTACTTAAAACAAGTAGGCCTATTATCTTTATGTAGCCTAGCGATGCTGGCTACCAATCAGCCTCTAGGTTGATGGATATTGGATGGATGTAATTGGATGGATGTTGGATAGATTCCATACCATAAAGTGTAGAGTTGAATGGAGATATACTGACTCTAAGGTTGCAGCAGGACAGATTACCGCCATCCTGCATTACTTTGCCATAAGCTGGAGCACTAACTGGAGTTGTACAGCACTTTGCAGTAATTAATAAGAAGTAAGTGACCTGGAAGTGATTATTTTTCGGCAAAATGTGGGGAAATAAAATCATGTCTTAATTTTAGCAATTTAATCTGACTTATCGTTGTTGTTATTTTCCCCTTCTCCCTGTCGGCCTCTTGATATTTTTCTATTTCCAGCGAGTTAACAGCATATGCTAACTCCACAACTTCACCATGTGTCTCCACAACATTTTAATATTCCCAGAGAGGCAATGATTCTAAATAGAATACAGATTCAGTTCCCTGTAAACTACAATTAGGCACAACACTGCCAGGTTTTACTGCTGGGTTCAATGTGCCTGTTAAACTTTGCCTGGCAGACACCAGCACGGCACTACAGTTATGTGTCTGTATATTTTGATTGTTCAGCCTGACTTGTAAGTTGCTGTGGATGAAATTGTCTGCTAAATTACTTGATGTAAATGTATGTCATTTTGGTAAACGCCAGTGAGCACTTAGCAGACACCTCACCCAGTGTTAAAGTGGTGTGTCTTAAACTTCAGTCAGACTTTAAGCTGTTAAACTTCAGTTAGCAGACACCCTGAGCAGTGCCAAAGTGGGGCGACTTAAACTTCAGTTAAACTTTAAACTGTTAAACCTCAGTCAGCAGACGGCTAGCTAGGGCTAATGTGGCGTGTACCTCTGTTTAATGTCCGATAGCAGACCAGGCACAGTGCTCAAGTCGCCAGCACCATGGCTCACTGCCTTACACTGCTGGACTCTCCAGGAACTATAGCAGGGCTGGGCTGTCCTTCGATGGGAGACCAGATGGTGCTGGATGAGGTGTTGGGAGGGCAAGTAGGGGGTACTCATCCCTCTGGCCGCTATAATTGCCCCAGGATGGAGACGGGGCCTCTGTCCTGTCAAAGAGCACCGTCTTTCGGATGAGACGTTAAACCGAGGTCCTGACTCCCTGTGGTCACTAAAGATCCCATGGCACTCGTTGTAAGAGTAGGGGTGCTAACCCTGGTGTCCTGGCTGAATTCCCAACCTGGCCCATGTTCCAACATGGCCCGCTAATGGTCTCTAATTGGATTGATTCATTCCTCATCTCTCCACTGTGATAGCCAGTGTGTGGAGAGCCTTCTGACTCTGGTAGCCACAGTTAGCATGTAGCCCAGTGGTAAAGTAGTATGTCTTAAACCCCAGGTCGTTTCAACCTTTACACTTCAGTTAGCAGAACTAGCGCAGTGCTAAAGTGACGTGTATGTCTGTTAAACCTCAGTTAGCAGAGCTAGCCCACCGCTACAGTGATGTGCGTGTCTGTTAAACGTCAGTGAGCAGACCTAGCGCAGTGCTAACGCGACACAATGGTGTCTGTTAAACTGTTGCGATGGCGGTCGCTCTGACAACACGCAGCCAAGCCATTTAGTCAGCGTTTTGGGACATTTGCCGTATTAGCGGGCGTCACTATGCCAACATGCGGTCGCCCAGCAGGGTGTCTGTGAGTGAAGTTGCGCTCGCTCGTGTTTCTCAGAACTAGCAGAACAGCATAATGACAAGACCAGCGCCGACGTGGGCTGAGAAACGTCGTGTTTTCTTCCTCAGAGTGGGTGTGGTAGATACAAGGAGACAGAGAGAGAGAGAGAGAGAGAGAGAGAGAGAGAGAGAGAGAGAGAGAGAGAGAGAGAATGAAGGGACAGAGAGAATGAAGAGAGCCATTCTTTCACAGCTCATTAGACCATCACTGAATCCCCAGAAAGACGTCCATGCAGCCACGGTCCCCACGTCCGGACACTCAGACGTCGGGACACTCAGACATTC
>JAXIVH010000012.1:4173560-4182422 GCA_036785325.1 Urophycis tenuis | reverse complement strand
AACTTGTGTGCTCTCATAATTCCCTCCATTTCTCTCCGAGCGTTCGCATACAAATGTAATTTCGAGAAGCTGTGAAGGGCTTTCCTTCTCCTCCTTCTCCTCCTTCTCCACCTTCTCCTCCGCGCTCCATCGCGGGAAGGCAGCGGAGAGGTCTGGGGGGTGAACATGTTATCAGAGCAGCCACCACAACATTAGGATGTGTCAATATGCTCTGATATTATTGCCTCTTCTTCCCGAGTCTTTCTGAAATCTTGGAGCCACATTTGTGGCGCGTTGTGTGAGTGTTTTCCATATTGATTGTGGGATTACTCCTCAAAGTGAAGTCAAACAGCACGACCAAGTGTGTGGTAATGGAGGCTTTGATGTGCATGACAATGGGTTCATTCTGCTGAACTGATTCATAGTTTCTTCTGTTCTTTCTATTATATTTCCTTGGCTCTTTCTGTCATCACAAAGCGTGCTGTTCCTCTGAAAGGATGGATGTTCCCCGTCCGTCTCCCGCAGCCCGGCGGTCCTGTCTGACTCCCTGTGGTGCCGACGCCACCGTGGAAAGGTTCTGGGCTCTCCCTCATTATCCTGTCGACCTGCAGGCCTCTGGAGTGCCGGCTCCAGAGGCCTGCATCTGGACCCAGTCTGGATGAAGGTGTCTGCCAGGTGACTGAACAGTTACAGCATCCGCTACCCGGTGCTCCACGCTCAGATGTTGTTTCCATTAAATATGAAATAGTGACAGCAGCAGAGAGTTTCCCACGCTTTGTCAACGAGTGCAAACAAGTACACACGGATATAACAATGGCAACCGAAAATATCTTCAGAAATGCAAACGGATCATTTGGTATAAAGTGCACCCTGAAACGGAGCAGCCCGGACACCTTGGAGTAATGACTGAAGCCTCATCCAACGTGTGATTCTGACGTGTGATGTCACCGCGATGTACAGCCTCAAGCTGCGCTGTGGTGGAGGGGTGTTATTCAACTGCTAATAACCAAGGGAAGCATGTCTGTCTTCCTCTCTCTCTCTCTCTGTTGTCTCTCTCTCACTCTCTCTCTTTCTCTCTCTCTGTCTCTCTCTTTCTCTCTCACACTCTCTCTCTTTCTCTCTGTCTCTATCTCTCCTACTCTCTCTCTCTGTCTCTCTCTCACTCTCTCTCTTTTCTCTCTCTCTGTCTCTCTCTGTCTCTCTCTCACTCTCTCTCTTTCTCTCTCTCTGTCTCTCTCTTTCTCTCTCTCACACTCTCTCTCTCTTTCTCTCTGTCTCTCTCTCTCCTACTCTCTCTGTCTCTCTCTCTCTCCCTTGCTCTCTTTCTCTCTCTCTTGCTCTCTCTCGCTCTGCTCACACTTGCACTCTCTCTCCCTCTCTCTCACTCTCTCTCTCTCTTCTCTCTCTCTCTCTCTCTCTCTCTCTCTCTCTCTCTCTCTCTTCTCTCTCTCTCTCTCTCTCTATGCACTTCCTTCCTGCTAACGCTTTGCCGTGTTTGAAACGCCTCCACCTACCTGCCTGTCGCCATGGAAACCGCCGACAGTGGAGGCTGCGGACTAACGGTCGCTTAAAAGGAAAAGCATGTTATTTGAAAAAAGAAAAAAACAAAAGACAACATGGGACTTTTTAAGTGAGGTATAAACACAAGAGAAATCCTTTGAACGGTAAAATTAATTTCTCCCGGCCATGACTGACATTCGGTTGACTTAGAAACAAGAAATGTACCTTTTTCTCCCCCCTTCTCTCCCCTTCCCCCCCACTTTCATGTTTTTTTTCTAATTTGAGTCCCGCTTGTGGAGAGGGAAAAAGTCCACAGTAATGATTGTGCATCTCGGGCCCTCGGACCGTAGAGGCGGGGAGCTGTGGATGTGAAGGAGGTGGGGGAGGAGGAAGAGGAGGAGGAGGCTCCTCTTCCTCTTCAAAGAGTGTTCTCTGCTGGCCTGGAGATGGCAGATCAGTGGTCCTTTTAGCCGGCTGCCAGCAGGGCTCCTTCAGGCGTGTTCCTCAGGACCGACCGGCCTCCTGGACTCTAAACGGCCGGCTGCCCCGGAGGACAAATGAAATAGATCTTCAGCCTCAACCCCCCCCCCCAAAAAAAGAAGTTGAAATCTGGTTTAAAACCAATCTACCTGTGGACTCGGCAGTCAGGCGGCCGGATCTCCCCCCGGAGCCCCCCGGTCGCGCTCCGAGGAGCCAGCCTCCTCCTTCCCCGAGTCCGCTCCTTCCACTAGTCCTGCCTCTCTTCAAGTGCCGTGAGACGAGTGCTTCATGAATAAGAGACCGACCGCCGCCTCCACCAGGCCCCGGCGCTGACGCCGGGCCTGTGTGCGTGTGCGTGTGTGTGTGTGTGTGTGTGTGTGTGTGTGTGTGTGTGTGCCCCCCCCCCCACCCCCGCCTCCACCCCCCTCACTCCTTAATGAGAGGAAAACACTGGAGCGAGGAGCCGGTACCCTGGTGCCCGGCCGCCACGCCGGACTTGAAAGGTTAAAGCTCTCCGGTCGGCGAGGCGCGCGGAGAGAGAAGAGCGTTCGCGGCGTATGAATGTATTTATACTCTGCTGTTCTGCCTTTTTAAGTGTCCCCGCAGTCCCGTCCTGCGCTTCCGGGGGCCTCTGCTGCCCGTCCGGTGGGCCCCCCCCCCCCCACCGCAGCCAGCGGTCTGCGGGGGCTCGTCTCCGAGCACTCTGCCCTCCGTCTGGGGAGCTACTCCCCCTCACTGCACACCTACATGGAAACGCAATTAAAAAGCCCCCCCTCTCCCTCCCCCCCTCCCCCTTCTCGGGCCGCGGGAGGGGGACGGGTGAGGGGAGGAGGGGTGAGGGGAGGAAGGCTGCGGCCGGAGGGTGGGGAAGCGTTTCGTGCGTGGGGGTGATGCAATATTTTGCCATCCCTTTTTGCTGAGATATAGCCATCACTTGAACCCACACACACACACACACACACACACACACACACACAACACACACACACACACACACACACACACTCACACACACACACACTCACACATACACACACACACACACACACACACACATACCCCTGCTTGTTCACCCCGTGAACCCCACAGTTTGCAGACTATTAATATGCTGTTGGGAGGTAGAATCAGATTCAGTTTAAATGATATATTATTATCAACTATATTACAATCCTGGGACCTGGGATTAATAAAGTACAATCTCACCTCATTATGTTACACATTAGGTTTTTTACTGTTTTCTGTCTATTTTCCATTATCTATTTTTTTGTCACCTACTGATCAGGATGCTGTACTGTAACATATCAGGATGCTGTACCACATCAGATGCTGTACTGTACCACATCAGGATGCTGTACTGTACCACATCAGGATGCTGTACCACATCAGGATACTGTACTGTACCACATCAGGATGCTGTACCACATCAGGATGCTGTACTGTACCACATCAGGATGCTGTACTGTACCACATCAGGATGCTGTACCACATCAGGATACTGTACCACATCAGATGCTGTACTGTACCACATCAGGATACTGTACCACATCAGGATGCTGTACTGTACCACATCAGGATACTGTACCACATCAGGTACTGTACCACATCATCTGCCTGACAACAGACATCCACTGAGTCATCAGCAGTCATCTTGGAGCCCCTCACGACTTGGCAGTCATTCTGCTCCGATGGCGTTCTTGATCCCCAGACTGCATGCAGAGGTTGAACCTGGTCACATGGCTGCCAGGCGCCAGGCCCGGCGCTAAAAATGCAGAAAGGCTCTTCAGAAGGGCTTTCAAGGTGCTGTAGGATTTAAGTTGTACTATTTTTTAGTGTGTAATTTGCTGGAAGTGGCATAGCCATCCATCAGCTATTAGCGAGTGAAATACTGTGAGAACATCCGTTTGGAGGTGACATGGGCGTCTGCCTCTGTTTGAACCCGTTTTATATTCACACAGCACCGGGCTCATCATGACCAGTCAGGACAACTCCGCCATGGAGGGATCCATCCCGCCTGTCGATGGCAGGGGTGTGACTGCAACACTGCTCTACGGGGGAGAGAAGGCGGGAAGGAGGTGGGGAGGGGGGGGGGAGGGGGGGAGGGCGGTTCTTTGGGTTGTTTATTATTTTTTAGAATCTTCCTCTCTTCTGCTCCAGCCTGCTCTCTCTCCCTCTCTCTCTCTCCCTCTCTCTAACCCTCTCTCTCTCTCTCTCCTCCACCTCTCTCTCTCTCTCTCTCTCTCTCTCTCTCTCTCTCTCTCTCTCTCCCTTTCTCTCTCTCTCTCTCTCCTCCACCTCTCTCTCTCTCTCTCTCTCTCTCTCTCTCTCTCTCTCTCTCCCTCTCTCCTCTCCCTCTCTCTCTCTCTCTCCTCTCTCTCTCCTCTCTCCTCTCCCTCTCCTCCTCTCTCCCTCTCCCTCTCTCTCTCTCTCCCTCTCTCTCCCTCTCCTCTCCCTCTCCTCCCTCCCTCTCTCTCCCTCTCTCTCTCCCTCTCCTCCCCTCTTGAATGGCGCCGGCGGTGCGTCACAGACGGGGGGCTTTGAGGCAGTCCTCCTGCCCCTGAGCTGCAGGGTCCCCCTCAGATGACCACTTAATGGGGGGCTTCCAAGGCCACATGCCACCGGCCAGCGAGTCACGCGTGTCGGGGACGTCGGCGTGCCCCGAGTCAAAGCCCCGCCCCCCGCCGGCTTCTGGGCGGCGCGGCGTTTGTAGTTATGGAAATCCGCGGGCGCCTTGATGTGTCTTTTGTTCGCCATCAAAGCCAGCGCTGGGCGCGCTGCGCACGGCGCCGGGGACCTGCTTCCTAATTGGAGGAGGAAGGGAAGCGTTGAGCTGCCGTGGCGTGGTCGGCCTGCAGGCCTGAACCTCGCGCCGTACGGCCCGCTGGACCCTCCAGATAAAGACGTGGAGTTTCATCTGCATGTTGAATGGTAGGAACATGGTACGCATTAGTTGAGAATGTATTCAAAATGTGTTTTTCCTACAGATGTTCCAACTCTAAAGCTTGTTCTAATACACGACTCTGAAAGTCATTGGGCTGTTTTAACTCCTCATTTATCCAAAGAGACTTACAAGAGACTTACAGTGACCCAGACCCTCGTCAGGAGGGAGCAGGGAGGGTTAGACAGTCCAGACCCAGGTCATTAGGGAGCAGGGAGGGTTAGACAGTCCAGACCCAGGTCATTAGGGAGCATGGAGGGTTAGACAGTCCAGACCCAGGTCATTAGGGAGCAGGGAGGGTCAGACAGTCCAGACCCAGGTCATTATGGAGCAGGAGGGTTAGACAGTCCAGACCCAGGTCATTAGGGAGCATGGAGGGTTAGACAGTCCAGACCCAGGTCATTAGGAGCAGGGAGGGTCAGACAGTCCAGACCCAGGTCATTAGGGAGCAGGGAGGGTTAGACAGTCCAGACCCAGGTCATTATGAGCAGGGAGGGTTAGACAGTCCAGACCCAGGTCATTATGAGCATGGAGGGTCAGACAGTCCAGACCCAGGTCATTAGGGAGCAGGGAGGGTTAGACAGTCCAGACCCAGGTCATTATGAGCATGGAGGGTTAGACAGTCCAGACCCAGGTCATTAGGGAGCAGGGAGGGTTAGACAGTCCAGACCCAGGTCATTATGAGCATGGAGGGTTAGGACAGTCCAGACCCAGGTCATTAGAGAGCATGGAGGGTTAGACAGTCCAGACCCAGGTCATTAGGGAGCTGGTAGGCCTGTTTTAAGCCTACCAGTGGAGGTCATTGTGTCTGAACCTTTTGGCTGGGAGTCAAACACCTTCACTGCTAAACTATCCTGCCCCCATCTTGTTATGTATTGACTATGATCTCTGATATATTTACCATAATCTCTGATATATATTCTATAGTGACTACAATATGTTATGTATAGACTATAATCTGTTATGTATTGACTATCATCATTTATATATTGACTATAATCTGTTATATATTGACTATCATCATTTATATATTGATTATAAGCCTTATATAGTGACTATAATCTCTTATGTATTGACTGTAATGTCTTCTATATTAACTGTATAGTCTTATGTATTGACTCTAATGTCTTATATATTAACTGTATAGTCTTACATATGACTGCAATGGTTGAGATATTGACTGTAATCTCTATTGATTTGGGGGATGCTGTGTTAATGGCCCCTCTGGTCTCTGAGGGTGATTGAAGTGGCGAGGGAGAGATGACATTAATTGCACGGCTCCCCACAGGAACATTAACCACAGCGTGGCGTTCTGCGGCTCCACTCACCAAGCCCTGAACCATGATGGTACCACGGGCTGGACCAGGACTGAGATGGATCCCTTCATTCATTCAGTCCTTCATGCATTCATTCCTTCAGTCCTTCATTCCTTCATCCCTTCATTCCTTCAGTCCTTCAGTCCTTCATTCCTTCAGTCCTTCAGTCCTTCAGTCCTTCATTCCTCCACTCCTCCACTCCTCCAGTCCTCCACTCCTCCACTCCTCCACTCCTTCAGTCCTGTGCGTGTGCGGTGCTTCAGACCCTGCCAGGCTCCGTGGAGAGCCGGGCAGTAGGGATGATGTACACTAATGGCGGCCACAAGTGTCCCAGCTGCTGCCGGTGCACTATTACGTGCGAGGCCCCGTCGAATCTCGATTCCGGGGGAAGCGTGCGCTGCAGTCACCGACGTGCACGTTTCTCTTGGCTCTAGGTTCCCCGCCGCAGCGCCTGCACCAGACTCACCAGGCTCTCACCAGGGCAGGCTGTTTTATTAAGTGGTCATCAGTCTCCCACTTTGGATTACATTATGTTGAGTTATCCATCCATCTTGGGCCAGGGGTCACACATACACACACACACACACACACACACACACACACACACACACACACACACACACACACACACACACACAGTCACACACTCATACACTCATTTACACATGTACACACGTTCACATGCATATACATGCACACACACACACACAGACCACAAATTCACAAGTCAATTTTAAATCCTAAATAATGCCCATTTCGTAGACCATTGGAGTTTAAGTTTATTGAAGTAACTACACACACACACACACACACACACACACACACAATGGCTTTTCTTTTTACTGCCACAGTCATTCTTGGCTTCACAACGTGAGCGTTTAACAACATAATTGTTTTGCATAAAGTATCCCGATTAACACTCGGTTCACCACAGACCCTTCAGACCTCGTTAGATGGATGATTCTGGATGTTTCCTCCATGCACACACACACACACACACACACACACACACACACACACACACACACACACACACACACACACACACACACACACACACACACACACACACAGACAGACACACACACACACACACACACACACACACACACACACAGACACACACACACACACACACACACACACACACACACACACACACACACACACACACATGTGCATTTACCCTCCAGTTCCCAGCATGCCAGCAGGAGCCGCCACAGACTGCGTCTCTGCTGTAAAAGGCGGTAATTGGCGGGCGCAGGCTTGGTGGGCGGAACCGGTCCCCCAGACCCCACCCGGGACCCCACGCAGGACCCATCCAGGACCCACCCGGAACCCACCCAGGACCCACCCAGGACCCCCCAGGACCCCCCAGACCCCACCCAGAACCCACCCAGGACCCCCCAGGACCCCCCAGACCCCACTCAGAACCCACCCAGGACCCCCAGACCCACCCAGGACCCCCCAGACCCCACCCGGGACCCCACCCAGGACCCACCCGGGACCCCACCCAGGACCCCCCAGGACCCCCCAGACCCCACCCAGAACCCCCCAGGACCCCCCAGACCCCACTCAGAACCCACCCAGGACCCCCAGACCCACCCAGGACCCCCCAGACCCCACCCAGGACCCACCCAGGACCCCGGACCCACCCCGGACCCCCGGCTAGACTCCAGGTCCAAAGAGATAACCGGCGGAGAGAACCGCTGTTCAGCCCGCGGTGCCCCAGACTTCGGCGCGGCCGAGCAGACAACACCTCCATCATGGATCCGGCCCGGGGGCCGCGCGAGGCGGGGGGTCCTCCTCTGATTAAAGGGGCTTTTCTTCACGCTCCCTGAGCTAAGTACCAAACGCAAAGTGTAAAGACGCCACGCGAACACATGACATTTGAATCAGAGCACGCATCAGTGAACTGTCTTGGAGCTGGGGGCTGCCGAGCTCTCTGTAGCCCCCCGGCTGGATGGGAACGCCAAGTGGTGTTTAGACAGACGTTATACATATATAATTACACACACACACATACACACACACATACACACACACACACACACACACACACACACACACACACACACAAACACACACGCACACACATATACGTACACACACGCACACACACACACACACACACACGCACACACGCACACACGCACACACATATCCGTACACACACGCACACACGCACACACGCACGCACGCACGCACAAACGCACACACGCACACACGCACACACGCACACATATATACATGATGGCCAGATATTTACGCACATCTGGCCCTTTGGTGTTTGGCCCGGCCCGGCTGCGGGGGGAGGGGTCAGCTCCGGGGGGAGGGGCCAGCTCGGGGGGAGGGGCTAGCTCCAGGGGGGAGGGGTCAGCTCCAGGGGGGAAGGGCCAGCTCCAGGGGGGAGGGGTCAGCTCCAGGGGGAGGGGTCAGCGCCGGGGGGAGAGGCCAGCTTTGGGGGGCGGGGCCAGCTTTGGGGGGCAGGGCCAGCTTTGGGGGGAGGGGCCAGCTCCTGAGGCACAGCTCCAGGTGAGGGATGCGTTTCCTGGCGGCGGCGGCAGGAGGCGGCCCCCCCGCCTAATGGAGACAAGCGGCTCCCATTACCACGCCATCTGTTTCGCCGGGCCGTGGCGCTGGCGCCGGGCC
>JAXIVH010000012.1:4155439-4160860 GCA_036785325.1 Urophycis tenuis | reverse complement strand
GATCAATGTATTCATGTTTCTATTCATCAAAGTAATTGCAGAGCTTGGGCAATACCAAGTCCCTCGAGGACAGCACATAAATGCTACGCTGCATTTATTTCCACTACGTTTCATTTCTAATGGAATATGTATGTGTACGCCATCCATTAGCGTGCACTACACTGGCGTTCAGCGCCCGTTTGCAGACAGACGGTGGACGCTTCAGTCTGGAAGCTGTGTTCAACGTATGGAGACAGCTTGAGTCAGCAGACGCCATGCGTTGGACGAGGCTTGAGAAACCAGAGAGACAGGACCATGTGAGGGTGTAACCAGAGGACAGGACCATGTGAGGGTGTAACCAGAGGACAGGACCATGTGAGGGTGTAACCAGAGGACAGGACCATGTGAGAGTGTAACCAGAGGACAGGACCATGTGAGAGTGTAACCAGAGGACAGGACCATGTGAGGGTGTAACCAGAGGACAGGACCATGTGAGGGTGTAACAGGAGGACAGGACCATGTGAGGGTCTAACCCCCAGAGGACAGGACCATGTGAGGGTGTAACCAGAGGACAGGACCATGTGAGGGTGTAACCAGAGAGACAGGACCATGTGAGGGTGTAACCAGAGGACAGGACCATGTGAGGGTGTAACCAGAGGACAGGACCATGTGAGGGGTGTAACCAGAGGACAGGACCATGTGAGGGTGTAACCAGAGAGACAGGACCATGTGAGGGTGTAACCAGAGGACAGGACCATGTGAGAGTGTAACCAGAGGACAGGACCATGTGAGAGTGTAACCAGAGGACAGGACCATGTGAGGGTTTAACCAGAGGACAGGACCATGTGAGGGTGTAACCAGAGGACAGGACCATGTGAGGATGTAACCAGAGGACAGGACCATGTGAGAGTGTAACTCCTTCCGTAGGCTCTCTGGTCAAAGCTAGTTATAGTAGCCTATTTCAGATGTATTGAGGGTCTCATAGTATTATTGTAGTTACAGGCCACAGCACTTTGGTTATATTTACAGTATTGTATATTTGTAAAGTATAGTATTGTTCCGGCCTAGTGATGACATTCGGATTGTCCTACTGTAAGTCATTGTATAGAAGGCCTATTTTTATATGTAGGCTATCTGTTGTAGTGAATGTGTATAGGGCCTACTCAGCTCAACAAGGTTATCACATCCAGAGAGTCAGTGGAGGTGTTTCTGAGTTGGTAGCAGGAGCGTGGATCAGAAGTTCAGAGGAAGGCCGGCTCTGTTGTTCATGATGAAGTTATCTTGAGATAACTTTCCATCTCCATTCATGTTTTATTTCCGAGCCCGTCATTCCACCTGCGTCCTCTCCAGATTGATGGCTGTTATTTCAGACCCCCCCCGCTCAGTCCCCCACGCGCGTCACTCCCAGTTAGGCCGAGTTCTGACAAGGTGTGTCAGCCAGGGGAGCAAGCTGGCGCCCAGGGGCCCGGCCCCATATTAAGGTTAATTTGAAGTGATTTGAATAAACGGGGGTAGGGGCTAGGCTGGTATAAAGTCTGGTGCCCCTCCCTCCCCCCCCCCCGTGCTGAGAGACGGGGAGGAAGCCATGTGATGGGACCGCGCATGTCTCCGCATAACATTTTCATAGGAATGTTGATTTAGCTCGTCAGGGCCCAGAGAGGGGATGCAGGGCGACAGGCGGGCGGGGAATGTGCGCCGTGTCCTGCTGAACCCGCGCCTCCATCACACTTCAGGAGGAACTTCTCCCCAACGCCAACATCACTGAGTCAAATTAAAACGTGATGATGGGCTGCCTCCGCACACAGTGTGATTCTTCCTGGAGAGTCTTCTGATTGGCAGACACTACGGAGGGCTTCATGGTAAACATGGACGTTCTCTGTGGAACAGACCCCCCCGTGCTGCAGGTAGATAAGGCTTGAAACGCTGGTCTATTTCAGCTGCGCTTTTGTCGGCCTCCTTCTCTTGGCTCTTTTGATGCTCGCTGACAGAAAAGAAAACATGGTATTTTTGTACGTATATTTTTAAGCTTGCTGCGACAGGCGCTGACAGAATTAGACAGTCGGAGGCCCGCAGCCCAGACATGCCACTTTCACCGCCGATGAATGGAACTGAGATTTTCAAAACATGTAGATTTGCTCTTTATTTGTACGCAAGGTGCAGAAGTTCTCCGGATGTTGGGATGTTTCACAGGGTTCTTTCAGACGTCTTTTGAACCAGCGTTGCCAACTCATTCGCTACCAGCAGCCGTGTCCTTGTCTCAAATTACACTGCTACCACTTTCCCTGACATGGCATTATGAATGTTTTAAAGTACCTTCAGTTGAGCTTCGCCCCCCCCCCCCCCCCCCCCCCCCCCCCTCCACCGTGACTCCCTGCCCTGCCAAGCCTCTCCTGCTGCACTCCCTGACTCCCTGACTCCCTGCCAGCCCCGCTCCACAAGGCCGTTGAAGTGATAAATTAAAACCAGAGCTATAAAGAACGGATTGAAGCTGGCGTACATTAAGGGCGTAAACAAAGCTGTCTGCGCTTGGCGTGGACCAGAATGACATTTTAACTCCTGATTTCTCCACGCCGAGGTCTGATCTGTCCTTCTCCTCGTGTGCAGACTGGACCTAATCCGCTTCTGTTGGTTGGGTGACGGCTTTGGCCGTCGGTCGGTCTGCGTCGTGGTGAGGGATGCAGCGCTGATGGGTGGTCCACTGTCCCCCTGAACGCCTTAAGGCCATCTCCAGGATCAGACGCCAGATGAATCCACGCTTGTGTTCCTGTCAGCAGCGCCTGCACACGCCAGTCTGCAGATCCTCCCTCCGTTTCCCCGCGCCGCCCGCGTTAGTGTGTTTAAACAGCAGGCTGCTGATACTGCTGCGATATCGCCGCCTTTCTCCCTAATTCCCTTTGTGGGGCTCCAGGGAGATGCTGAGTCCCGTCTCCATGTTTGTGTTTATTCTGGGTTTATTCTCTTGGAGGGATGGCGGGAACGCGCCACCACCAAAATAAGGGAGTTTTTTTTTTAAGTGTGTAAGCTGCTTAAAGCGCTGCTCTACCAGCCCAACGCAGCCCTATTAGCACTCGCTGCTCTATTTAGGGCTCGGAAAGCTCCTCTTCCTCCTCTTCCTCATGCCAACATCTCCTTCGTCGGAGGACTTATCTGTCTGAATGTTCCCACCTTACGCGTCAGTAAAACCAACAGCCACACAATAAACAATGGCAGCACATATTTTGTTTATTGTTGTATTTCTTATGCAAATTTCCGCTGAATCTCTGTCCAACGTGGTGTTACTGCAGACACTGAGTCTGTGTGCTTCTGCTCATCTGGTCGCGCAGTAAACTATGTACCAAACTACGCAGTTAAGACCGTCTAGTTGTATAATAAAATAAAAGTTAGTATATTATTCATATTCACATCTCAGCCTAACTTGTATGCCGCTTTTTATTATACATAATATGATTATCTGCATATGAATGCCTAAATGTAAAATGCTTCTTTTATTTTTGAGTACATGTTCTATTCAGTTGAGATGATGCAATCATTTTGTAAGTGCAATAACTGAATAAATATTCACCTAGTGTTCCAAACTAGATGAGTATGTATATTGTCCCGGGTGTATAAACTGGGTTCTAAAAATAGATTGCATTTACTCTTCCCTTTGTTGTGTACTAAAGTTGATTCAGTACCAACTGTGTACCAAACTAGGTGTACTAAACCAAATATATATTCATCTGGTTGTGTACTCAGCTTTATGAGTTTGCGTAGGACTGCTCCAAAGGGCTACTGTAGAGGGCTACTGTGTAGGACTACTCCGTAGGGCTACTGTGTAGGACTACTCCATAGGGCCACTGTGTAGGACTACTCCATAGGGCTACTGTGTAGGACTACTCCGTAGGGCTACTGTGTAGGATTACTCCATAGGACTACTCCGTAGGGCCACTGTGTGGGGCCACTGTGTAGGACTACCCCGTAGGGCCACTGTGTAGGACTACTCCATAGGGCCACTGTGTAGGACTACCCCGTAGGGCCACTGTGTAGGACTACTCCATAGGGCTACTGTGTGGGGCCACTGTGTAGGACTACCCCGTAGGGCCACTGTGTAGGGCTGCTCGGTAGGGCTACTGTGTGGGGCCACTGTGTGGGACTATTCTGTAGGGCTACTGTGTGGGGCCACTGTGTAGGACTGCTCGGTAGGGCTACTGTGTGGGGCCACTGTGTGGGACTGCTCGGTAGGGCTACTGTGTGGGGCCACTGTGTAGGACTGCTCGGTAGGGCTACTGTGTGGGGCCACTGTGTGGGACTATTCTGTACTCTGTGGGGCTACTGTAGCTACTGTGCAGAGTACAGAAGTCAAAGGGTACTCAACAAAGGGTACTGGTTCTTAACGGTTTAATTTGGAACACCCTGTGTACGTGATGAACAGCAGACAGCGTTAACGTCGCACTTTGATTACGTCGTTGTTCCTCAATTCAAGACGTTCCCATCGTGTCAAAGTGGACTGCGAAGTGGACTATGCCATATTAATAAGTGACATTCCATTCCGTAGGTATTAACAGAGCCCACTGCAAAGAGGACAGGACAGTAGGTAGGGGGCTAGGGAACACAGCTTCATCACTTCACCGAGGAAAAGAGGCAACTTCACAGTGATGCGTCAGAGTCCCAAAGTCATCAAAATCTACTTTTAAACATTAGAATATATGAACCACAGGCAACAGGAGTTTGAACATACTTATTTTGAAGATTGTTTTGAGCAATCTTGGTTGCGTGAGCATGCCACAAGCATCCTATTCATTGACTTGAGGAACAAAGATGTAATCAAAGTTCGATGTTAACACTGTCTGCTGGTGATAACGTATGCAGGGTGTTCCAAATCAAACCGTTCAGAACAAGTACCCTTTGATACGTACCCCTTGACTTCAGTACTCTGAACAGTAACTAGGGAGTAGAGCATAGAGTGAAGAGAACCTTGCAATCAAACCTGACCATTGTGTTGGACTACTTCGTAGGGCTACTGCGTGGAGATACTCCGTGGGGCTACTCTGTAGGGCTACTGCGTGGAGGTACTCCGTGGGGCTACTGTGTCGGACTACACTGTAAGGCTGCTGCGTTGGGGCTACTCTATAGGGCTATTGCATAGGGCTGTGAAATGGACTGAAGGAGCTAGGTGGCCCACTCTTTGGCGTGTGTATCAGTTGAAGGGACACACACATGCACACGCAAACACAGATACACATCCATGCATACATACATGCATGCACGCACACACAAACACAGATACACATCCAACATACACACATGCACGCACACACACACACACACACACACACACACACACACACACACACACACACCATTTCTAACTCACATCAGCATTAAATAGATGTAATTTTAGTAAAGAAGGATAATGGGTCATATTTCTCCTCTAACTGAATTATCTGTCTCTTTCAGCTCTGA
>JAXIVH010000012.1:4137939-4150439 GCA_036785325.1 Urophycis tenuis | reverse complement strand
TTAGATGGACTCGGCGGGATTGGATCTGCGGGCTGGCCGGGCGGGGGGGAGGGGCGGGGGCTGCGGCCGGCGAGGGTCTCTGGAGCGTGAAGGTATATGGAGTGGGGGCTGGAGGCTGCCAGCATGCAGAGCATGAGAGAATAAATTGGTATGTTCATTGATAAAAACCACTCCGGCGCCCGGGGGACAGGCCGGCCCCCGGAGAGGACGTCTCTGCTGCGACTCGCCGGACGTCTTCAAGAACCTCCTCTGGCGGGGCTTTCAAGGTGTCCCAGGGGTGTGGGGGGGGGACTGGGAGATGTGAAACACCACTCTGGACAAAAAGCTCTGCGAGTGGCAACATGGCGGCCCGATAAATATTGTACAAGCCTTTGTAGTCGGGCCTGGAGTCGGGCCGGGAGGCCTTTAGAGGCCCCGCCTTTTAAACGGCCGGTGACACAACAAGAGGAGACCACCCTGCGACGAGGGGGGGGGGGGTCTCGAAATTATGTTTTTGCGTGGTACTCTGTTGCGAGCAAAGTAAAATGATAAATAAAGTCAATAACGCTACATAATGAAACGTGGGCCCCAGATGTTTCTGTTTATCCAACAAATAAACACAAAGAGCTAACAACTGGTGAGATGGTTGGGCTTTGTGTTCGGGGCCTTCCCTCCAAGGGATGGAATATTGAGAAATGTATTTCAATTTAAACATTGCATTCTCACGTTGTTAACAGAGACGCTGCCCTGGAGCACAGCAGACCCATCCAGCTCGCTTAAAGACCCCATTAGCGGCTCAAAAAAAGCCCTCTGTAAAATTGGAAGATGATGAAACCAGACTGAAACTAGGCCTGCGTCCTATTGATGATGTATTTGTTGACTGTGGAGGGGAAACCTCCCAGATGCTGTTTCTTTGTCCTATCATGCTATTGTTCATATTTCCAAACAAGTATGACAGACCAACTCTACGGGGAGACTAATTCAAGGACAATCCTCCACCTAATTAACCCGCCCACCCTAGTAAAGTACACTCCCTCCCTCAGCCCCCTCCCTCACTGTCGAGGCTCCAGCCTGCCTCAGTGAAAGGCGTGTTCTGTGACATACGATAAACTAATCAGCCCAAACTTCAGCCAAAGTAAACCAGCGGTGGTTTCGGATCTGAGGATGACCAGAAGATCTGTGGACTGATGTACAGTAAATAAAAACTGACCAAAACAAATATGTGGTTGAATAGATTGTTGAAATATACAATCTAAGAGTTGTTGAGTCAAACCAAAACATAAACATACATCTGGACAATGGCCAGGGTGTTGCTGGGCTTTGGAATGTGCAATTCTCTGTTTCTTTTGCCCTCAGAACACCGTATGTTGGGGTAAAACTGCCATCAATCCAAACAGCTTGGAGCTGCAGACAGTTTGGGAACCAGGCTGGTGTATTCTGCTGTGGCTTCATACTTCAGCATCACGGTCAGTTGTTTGTGTTTTAAACACATTTTCATTTCTTTTTCCCAAACCAAAACGAATGCGCTCTACTTCTTTAAAGCGGTCTGGGGGGAAATTTCCCGTATCTTTAGGCAACCATTTTGTGTGAAAGCGATGGATGAAATGACCAATGGGATGAGAGGGATCTGGCATCAGCAGCCCTGGGCTACAACACACGGCTGCTGGCAGAGCAGGACGGAAATCAATACAGAGTGTTGTCATAATTTATGGGACCCACTTAAGATGGCAACTAATCATTCTGCTTATTGAAAACCGAGTGCAAATTCCACACGGCGCTTGTCTCAGAGCTTATTGGTTTTGTCAGCACAGACCGCTTCTATCGATGAATAGCAAGACAATTATAATCAGATAAAAACGCTGCGTAAATAGCCTGCCGTTGTTTCTGCGTCCTGACCGGCAGCGGGTTCGAGACTAACTTTGTTTCAATTCTGTTTCCTCTCAAAGGAGGCCTGCCATCATACTTCAACGTCTTTAACAAGGTTCTAGCGTGTCCCTTTTCCTCCGCAGAGCCCTTCGGCTGGTTTTCCTGTTTTTCCCAGCCTGTTTATGTTGAATGTTGTGTGTGATGTCTTGTCAGCTACTGGGACCTTGGATTACCCCACAGGGATCAATAAAATATCTATCTAGCTATCCATTTGAGCATTCCAGTCTAGATCAAGAACAACTTTTTATTTTGAAGGTTCGTGCTTGTCTCTCAAAATGCTTAAAGAAATAAAAGCCCTGTCGGGCAGCAGATGATGTGTCGATTTGGTTGTCTGACTTCTTTCTGACCAGCACGTCTCTCTCTCTCTCTCTGTCTCTCTCTATGTGTGTGTGTCTCTCTCTCTCTTGTCTCTGTCTCTCTCTCTCTCTCTCTCTCTCTCTCTCTCTCTCTGTGTCTCTCTCTCTCTCTCTTTGTCTCTCTTCTCTCTCTCCCTCTCTCCCTCTCTCTCTCTCTGTCTCTCTCACTCTCTCTGTCTCTCTCTCTCTCTCTCTCTCTCTCTCTCTCTCTCTCTCTCTCTCTCTCTCTCTCCCTCTCTCTCTCTCTCTCTCTGTCTCTCTCACTCTCTCTCTCTCTCTCTCTCTCTCTCTCTCTCTCTCTCTCCTCTCTCTCTCTCTCCTCTCTCTCACTCTCTCTCACTCTCCTGTCTCTCTCTCTCTCTCTTCATCTCTCTCTCTCTCTCTTCTCTCTCTCCTCTCTCTCTCTCTCTCTCTCTCTCTCTCTCTCTCTCATCTCTCTCTCTCTCTCTGTCTCTGTCTGTGTGTGTGTGTGTGTGTGTCTCTCTCTCTCTCTCCTCTCTCTCTCTCTCTCTCATCTCTCTCTCTCTCTCTCTCTCTCACACACACACTCTCTCAATCTCTCTCTGTCTCTCTCACTCTCCTTACAGCTGTGTGTGTGTGGATGGCGGCCGTGACACGTGTCCACGTCCGGCGAGGCTCGCTGTCACCCACGCCATCTGTTCCCGCCCACGCGGGCCGGCCCTGGACAAGCGCGGTTATGAGTAGGTAATGGTGCGGAGGAAAGAGCTGCGACCTTGACACTACCTCTGGTGTGTGAATCACCACAGTGAGAGAGGGCGAGAGAGAGGTAGAGAAAGAGGTGGAGAGAGTGAGTGAGAGGGGTGCAGAGAGACGTGGGGCGTAGAGAGAGAGAGAGAGAGAGAGAGATTGATGACAGTCTGATTTCAGTTTGGCGCGGAGGAGAGGGGGAAAAAGCAGACTCCTGTGGTTGCCTTTGGCAACATGTCTGTCTCTCCCAGTGAGATTGCAAGACGCAGCGGCGAGAGAGCGAGAGAGAATCACACACACATACAGAGGGCGAGCGAGAGAGAGACAGAGGGAGGGAAAGGCAGAGAGAGAGAAATGAAGGGAGAAGGAGGCAGCGGGAGGAAGAGAGAGGGAGGAAGAGAGAGAGAGAGAGAGAGAGAGAGAGAGAGTCAGGGACTGCTTTATCTTCACCTCCTTGCCGAGACACAGCAATGAACTTTGGAAGATGCCATCAAGCCGCCCCAACACATCTCACCGCTCTCTCCATCCCCACCCACGCGCCAAATGCCCATCCGCCTCCCATCGCCTCCGATCGCCTCCCAATCCCAGCCTCTATCAAAGCCGCGGTGACTTCCTGGGCCCGTACCGCTGCGCATCCCCATCCGGTCGGTGAAGATAAGCCAGGATAAAAGTCAACCAACAAATGCATTGGAGATGTTCCTACCAGAATGTTTTCGTACTTACTTCACTTTCTTCGAGGGGTTGGGTAAAAACACACCCCGCTTGTCACCATTGCTGTGAAGGACCAGCTCCCTTCAGACTGTTTACTTCATTAGGGAAAGTCTGTGTTTCATGTTTGGGAAAAGTGGTTACCGCTGTCACATATTCCAAAAGAGGACTCACCAACCAAAGAACGTGCTGACAGATGCAATGCAAGGAGCGTCCTGCTCCAATGAAAGGCACAGCCAGATCAAATCAACCAAGACGCAAATCTCAACACACAGCGAGTGTCTGTGTTTGTGTTTGTGTGTTTTATTGGAGCAAAGATTCAGAACCAAAAAATAAGGGAAAAAAATAGTTTTTTCTTCCATCAAAGTGACAGCTAAATGATCTCTGTGTGTGAGCAGTTTGGGCGGCCATAATGGCACTGTATTTAGCAAATATACATAACAGAATATCTTGATATTACTCCACCAAAGGCTACAAAAAAACAGTTCTGTGACTTCATGAATAAATCAAACAGGGGAAACATGCTGCTATGTTTTCCTTGAATGATGTGAAGACAGAGAAATGGAAAAAGCCACTTTTTGTGCATTCAAATTTAAACCCAAAACAGCTATTTTCAAGTCCACAGGCCCCTAAATTGATTGAACAGTTCATTTATAGTACAGAGAGGGATAAATGTGTTTATGTAAGTGAATATGTAAAGTGTTACTTGGCTGGAGTGTGTGGTTTATCTTCTCTGAGATTCATATTTTCATATGCAATGCCTGAGTGTATCTAGGGGATTGAATGAAACAACCAGGAAGTGATTGAGACAACCAACCAACCAATGAGGAAGCACAGAGCCTCAGCATACTATCAGCCTTCCCTAAATATTGACTGGGATGTAGTGAAGGGATGTGTTTATTTGGATGTAAGTGTGCCCGTGTGTGTGTATGTGTGTGTGTGTGTGTGTGTGTGTGTGTGTGTGTGTGTGTGTGTGTGTGTGTGTGTGCGTGCGTGCGTGCGTGCGTGCGTGCGTGTGTGCATGCGTGCGTGCGTGCGTGCGTGCGTGTGTGTGTGTGTGTGTGCATGAGCATGTTTGTGAATGTGTGTCCTTGTGTATTTCTTCATATACTGTACATACATATGTATAGAACTCACTGTCCATTGTCAGAATCTGTTCTTTTCTTTGTCATGAAGCCCAACACTCCCAACACTCAATCATCTACAGTAGATCACTGTAGCATCACTACACACTACAGTACAGACCGCTCTAGCATCAGTACACACTACAGTACAGACCGCTCTAGCATCACTACACACTACACTACAGACCGCTGTAGCATCACTACACACTACAGTACAGACTGCTGTAGCATCACTACACACTACAGTACAGACCACTGTAGCATCACTACACACTACAGTACAGACCGCTGTAGCATCACTACACACTACAGTAGGCCTACAGACCGCTGTAGCATCACTACACACTACAGTACAGACCGCTCTAGCATCACTACACACTACAGTACAGACTGCTCTAGCATCACTACACACTACAGTACAGACCGCTCTAGCATCACTACACACTACACTACAGACCGCTGTAGAATCACTACACACTACAGTACAGACCACTGTAGCATCACTACACACCACAGTACAGACCGCTCTAGCATCACTACACACTACAGTACAGACCGCTGTAGAATCACTACACACTACAGTACAGACCACTGTAGCATCACTACACACCACAGTACAGACTGCTGTAGCATCACTACAAACTACACTACAGACCGCTGTAGCATCACTACACACTACAGTACAGACCGCTGTAGCATCACTACACACTACAGTACAGACCACTGTAGCATCACTACACACTACAGTACAGACCGCTGTAGCATCACTACACACTACAATACAGACCGCTGTAGCATCACTACACACAACAGTACAGACCACTGTAGCATCACTACACACTACAGTACAGACCGCTGCATCACTACACACTACAGTACAGACCACTGTAGCATCACTACACACTACAGTACAGACCGCTGCATCACTACACACCACAGTACAGACCGCTGTAGCATCACTATACACTACAGTACAGACTGCTGTAGCATCACTACACACTACAGTACAGACCACTGTAGCATCACTACACACTACAGTACAGACCACTGTAGCATCACTACACACTACACTACAGACCGCTGTAGCATCACTACACACTACAGTACAGACCACTGTAGCATCACTACACACTACAGTACAGACCACTGTAGCATCACTACACACCACAGTACAGGCAGTAGTATTACTACACACACAGTACAGACAGTACACAGTAGTATTAGTATACACATAAGAGTACACACACACAGACTCATTAACACACACACACACACACACACACAATGGTTGAACCCCACAAATGTACAGATTGTAAGTCGCTTTGGACAAAAGCGTCTGCTAAATGCCCCTGTACCATTTGCAATGGAAACACAGTGTTACAGACATTATTAGTACCTACTGTGAACTATAGGGTCTGTAGGACCACTACAAACAGTATGGACACCCTACAGCAGTGACGGCCCCATTGAGAATATACTTTACTCTACATTAGCTGTGTCTGTATTCTAATCCTCTCTCTCTCTCTCTCTCTCTCTCTCTCTCTCTCTCTCTCTCTCTCTCTCTCTCTCTCTCTCTCTCTCTCTCTCTCTCTCTCTCTCTCTCTCTCTCTCTCTCTGTCAGGAGTAGAAACACCTGGCTGTCTGTCTGGGTGTGTATGTGTGTGTGTGTGTGTGTGTGTGTGTGTGTGTGTGTAGCTGTGTGTGTGTGTGTGTGTGTGTGTGTGTGTGTGTGTGTGTGTGTGCGTGTGTGGGCGTGCGTGCGTGCGTGTCTGACTGTCTGTCCACCTGTCCCTGGTAAAGTTCAGACTCATACATGATGCGTGTATGAGCAGTGTGACTGGTCTGAGTGTGTCAGCGTGTGGAGGCTCCTCTGGGCTGCGGTCCCCTGATCCCCAGGGAGCTGCCTGTGTTGATGACTCACGACTCGTCGTATTGTTCTGTGTGGGAGCCCTGCATGTGAAAGGCCACCCATTTTACCACCGGGGGGGATGTGTGATGACGAGCCGTCACAAGCCCTTTCTGCCTTCTTGTGAAATCGCCAAAGGGTAGAGATTAGCTCAGCAGATGGTACAGTCCACCGGGTAAGGCTGGCAGGTGGATCTGTCCATCACGCATCTGGCTGGACACGCCCCCTTGTGATGCCACGACTGTAGGGCACATTTTGAGGTAAAACAACTATTGACGACACATTTGACTACTAGAGTAAATAGTCGATAGTTCAAATTATTATTATTATTATTTTTTAAAATATGTAGTCTACTACGTAAAATAAAGTTTCCCCCTGCTTTTCCTCTGCTGGAGCTTTTAACATTATAGGCCTACATGGTGTGGCTGATGTTCTCAGCGAGCCCGTCTAAACTTGGGCGCTCTCTTCTCTCCATGAACCCCATCTTTAAAGAAAGTAACCCGCGGGGCACATTAAGCCTGTTCCACTCTGGTTATTTCGCTCACTTTGCGTTGCTATTGTGGAGATTGGATTTGCGCCATCATCCGCAATTATCATTCGATCCTCCACCGTGGCTTTTCTGTGCCGAAAAGCGATTTGATTTCACTCTCCGGGTCGATGGGATCCCATGCAGCGCTCTCATTCCCATTCCCGCCGCGCTGCATTCATAATGATATCGACGGCATCGACTCCTGTATTGACAGGGCGTGTTAAGCACCCCGGGCCGACAGAAATGAAGTGCACTTTTTTATCCCGCTGCTGTGTCTGCCTGCAGCGCTCCAGCCTGCGCACCGAGCGGGCAGTCGTTAGGGTGTTAAAGCGCCTTCTCATTATCATATCATATTAGGTTTCAGAGTGTGTGACTCTGCACAATGCGCTGTGTGAGATATTACATTATTATTATGGAAACACGCTCACTTGTAAAGGGTGACAAAACTATCACAAAGTGGACTTGTATTTGGAATATAACCGTGAGATGTTTCCCCTGTAGGCCTTCCGTGGGTTGTTAACTGTGGCCCGTTAGTGAAGTCTTTTCACTGTTTATGTGCAGTATGTATTGTTCCTAATTAATGCCTTTGTTAGAATAAAAAAAATGTATCGTTGAAGGTTGAGGATCAGTGGCGCTCTAAAAAAGCAAAGCTGTCTAAAACTTAAGTTACAGCATTCCGACACGGACCTATCTATAGATACACGCTTTCCAATGACATGATCACCCAATACCGCTGTAATAAAGAGGAGGGGCATCCTCCGACTGCACCGTGCCACTGTTACATTCACACACACACACACACACTCCCACGTCCACCTTCCAGCCGGCGACTTGTCCCGCGTCAGAATGGATGCGCGTTTCCCCGGCCGCGGGTTCACGGCGCACGGCGAACATGTGGCGAGAGGAGCGCAACAGAAGAGCGGAACGCGCTAGGAAGTGGAACTACTGATACGGGCTGCGGTGGAGACTGTGGTTGGTGACTGCAGAAACATTCCGACGCGTTGGTGGAGAACATACACCACCGCTCACTACTGGTGCGCTTTTGGAGACGAAGAATGGAGCTGGTGTGACTGGTCTGCGCCTCCTCCGTACTGCCCGGTTGTTTTGTTCATGAACTTGACCACGCTGTCCGTGTCCTGAAGTCGAGAAGAATAACGGGGGAATTTATTGGAGGCAAAGAAGGTGGAATTCATGCATTATTAGATTAGGGCCAATATGCCAGAATGGGTCCACTGCGATATATATTTCTCTGTGGACTGCTCTTTTACACCCAAACGCACGGTAAGTTCACGGCACGTCCCGTTTTCTCCCATCACGATTCAAACCTGCCGGGCAGCAATACAACCTTGTTTCTCCATCTCTGCTCCTGTGCGTCAAACCGATCGCAGGCTAATTATGCTGACTTATCTGTTGTTGTTGGACGCGTTTCGCTGTGTGGAAAATCGTGAATGTAATTTATTTTAGACACCAAATGAACCCATGCAATTATATCCACTGATTGGTTCATTGAATGGCTGAACTAAAACGTTGGGAATAGTTTCATAGGCGACAATGAAAACAATGACTGTTTCATTTAGTTGAGAAAGCGAGACTGGGAGTCAATTGAACACCCGTTGCCTTCCACTCAAAGCCCGTGTGGTAAACTTGATATGAGCTGTAGGTCCACCCGTTTGTCTTGGAGAGCTCAGAACGCCATCACCCGCGCGAGGGACTTATGCGGACCTTTCGCGAGGAAAGGTGGCCGTGGGTCAAATCCAGGACGACCTCATGGTCCCCTGAACCCCGCTGCAGATCATACATGCCGGAGACATTCCCGCGATGTGCCTCTGCGTATTGTCTGCAGCGCGTTGAATGTCACAGCCGCCGCGTCGCCGAGGAGACTCCAGATTGATGGGGATCATTTGCGGCTGCTAAACGCGTTCATCACAATGCAGGTGTGATGGTGGTGATGATGATGATGATGATGCTGATGAGCTATGCTGTTATTGCAGTGATGAGAATATCCGCACAAAGGTTGTTTAAGGATTATACAATGGAAACGAAACGAAAAGTTCCAGAGGCTGCACATTTCCATTTGAGACAAACATGTGTTGATGGATGGGTGTCATGGCTGTCCCTCGTGTCCCTGAAGTTAGTTTCATCGTGGGAAACCATCTTGGGTTTATGGGATAACGCTGCTTCTCACAAAGAAAGAACAATTGGGAAACCAAAAGATTTGGCAACGAATCGATCTGAGAATCGATGTCTGTCGTCTCCTTGAAAAGCCTCACATCATGTCGAAGCTGTACGTCATGTTGCTCATTTACATGTTACTCTCGCGAGCTTCCCACGACCACAAGAGCCGTCTGTCCCCGACCCCATGAGTTCATCCATCAAGTCATCTTCATTTCAAATACACACATCATAGATAGACTAATGATTCCACGCAAGGGTAAGTTCTTACACCCATGGTCAACACACAGACAAACAAGCACACAAACAAACAAACAACAAATACATGTTGGCCTACTGTACAGACACAAACATAAAATACTTTTTGACTTGCTAAATTCGGACAAATGGACAATTAGCAAAATAGCGAATAGACATTTGCTTTAATGTCACTGAACACCTGGAAACTGACATATTGCGGCAGCCAGAATACCTGTGATTTCTTTAAGTCACTTTTTTCCTAAATAGGTTGCTGTACACGATTATGCCCTGGCTGAGGTAATACAGTATCTGTTATTTACTAGCATGCTTGCTTTCTGTAGCGTGTTACATCCGCTTATCAGTACACCCAATTATAACCATTGTACCATCATTATCCATCTCCATAGCACCTCTCATTACAGCAGATCTCTCCATAGCAACCCTAATACCACCATAGGTCTCCATAGCAACTAGAGTACCAGCATCCGTCTCCATAGCAACCACCATACCACCATAGGTCTCCCTAGCTACCACAGTATAGTAACCATAGTAACCTGGACACCATTATAAGTCTTATTAGTAACCAGTAATGGTCTCCATAATAACCATGTACCAGTTTACTTATCCATAGCAACCATGTACCAGTATACGTCTCCATAGCAACCATATAACAGTATGGGTCTCCAAAGTAACAGAATATAAGTACATGTCTCCATAGTGACCAATCTATCAGTATGTGTCCACAGCAGCCAACCATCAGTATTCATCTCTAGCTACCATTCCATGTATGTGTCCAGTAACACATCTCAGTCTGCACAGTGTATGAACTGTTATTGTTTCAAGGATTCAAACAGGTATCAAATCCTCCTTCGTATTGCTGAGAAGATCATAATTCATTATCTAGGAAATAATTCAAATGTTAACAAAAATTGGATACAATTCATATCTCTATCAAGGCTTATCAGTTCATTTTACAATCTATACCCTCTCAATATTATTTTGAATATTAATACAATGATTTACACTAGCTTTGTTATAAAGACCCTGAAACATAACTACAACAAGTATCTGGTGTAAGTACCTTTCAACAACATAGCTATTGAAATGATTAATTGCTAAATCAATGTCCATGGACCCTTAAAAACAAGTTTTCAGTTTTCTCCTGAAATGAGTTGTCCTCCCAAGGTCGTCAACGAGGCAACAGCCTCCTGTGTCTCAATCAACCTCTCCGCAGCGGGTCAGGGATCAAAGGTCACAGGGTCGCCATCTCAAACCATCCATCAACCCGGGGCTCCCCGGTCGCTACGCTACGCCGCGCGGCCAGCAGACCGCGCGGCGTTTAATAGAGCGCCGGTCGATGCTAGCCCGCGCTAGCTCCTCCAGAGGCACGCCGGGCGCGATCCAGTCGTTTGGACCCAGGTCCGGCTAGAACAACGCCGTTTTTAATGAGAACAAACACAAACGAAACTCAGACAGACGTGCACTAGTGGCGAGCAAAACAGGTTTTTGTTTTTGTCACATGGTCTATTTTGGACATTAGCGAATCGTAACGGGCAAAGAAATGCACCTAGCTAATCATCTGTCCCCCGCCTGACGCCACCACCCTAACGAAACCGCTAACCAAAGCGCTAACAAAACCGCTAACGAGAGGCCTTGGCGCTCTCCGTGGCCACGTAGCCACACCGCACGCCGGGTCATTATTCCGCCCACCCGGCGCCTTCCACTTAGTCAACCGCCCCGTTGGAGGCACAGAGAGGAGCTGGCTCTGCCGCCGTGGCCCACAGATCCTCTTCCTTCTGAAGGGAGACTTCCAGCTGTTTTTGTGCAGAGCTTTGTGAGCGCAGGCGTCCTGCTCCGCGCTTTAGAAGCCGTCCCGCACGCCTTCGCCGAACGCTATTGTCTGTCATCCAGGAGAAGGAGCAGGAAAACACCACCTCAAGGGCCGGGCATTCCCGCTCGCAGTCCTCGCTCTGGGTGTGATACAGTTGATCTTATCTTCATTTGATCCGGTGAATAACAGTAATCCAGTCATAATCACACCTCGCCAAAGACATCGGACCAATGCAGAGCAGATAAGCTCAAGATAGAAGAGGCTGATTTGAATGGAAATTGGAACCAAATTTTGAAGGTGAATTCCGTTTAACCGGCAATTTTAACAAAGAGTCGGTCCGTTCCTCTCTTACGGCGCTCCCGGCTAACCTCCGCCAGGCAGCGCCGACAGCCACGGAGCCCTGCGCGTTATTCAAGCCTGGCTGCGCGGCCCTTAATGAGCTAACGTGGTAAATATTACATCAGTATGGCTCTTTAATGAGTGTTTTCCCCAGCGCTGCGCTCCAACCATCTCACATCGCTGCTTAGAATTGCCTCAACAGTGTGCAGTTTGCATTGTGCCTTCACTTGTTCTCTGATGGGCTCAGCAGTAGTATAGGAGTATATAGTAGTATTTTATATATTAATAAATTACTAGTATATAGGGACGTTATATGAGACTAATGCAGAATACAAACTATAATCACATTTATTGGACATTCATTCAGACATTCACCAATGTAAAATATTACAATAATCTTCTAAAAAGCAAGACACAAGTATAATTTATGCAAAGCTGTGTGTTAAAAGGAATCGAAAAATATCCATATGTATGAAAGTGAATCTCTTGATGGTTTCATTGAGTACTTTGACTCTCCCACCTCCCTCCTGCATCTTGGGATCATTTGATAAAGGTGCAGGACAGTGCGGGGGCCCGGGTGTTTGACTCCCAGCCCAAAGGTACAGGGTTCGATCCCCGATGTCCACGGCATCCCAGAGCAACGTGCCCTCCACCCCTACCTGTCACAGCGGATCTATCACGA
>JAXIVH010000012.1:4125439-4132939 GCA_036785325.1 Urophycis tenuis | reverse complement strand
TGGCCAAGGCTATGAAAACCGCCGGGAGAGAAGTCACGAGATCCTGGCAGAAATTACCGAGATCTGTTTCCATGCTAATCCCTGAGCATCCAGGGAAAATTGTATCCCCGACAGAACGCGGAGTGCTATGTTTCACACAGGAGTGTCTTGAGGGCCCCAGCCAGCGAGCGCTGGGTCGCTAGGCCGTGCTCCTCCTGTGGCTAATCTCTCCAGCTCCGCTTCCACGGGAGGCTGTTGTCCTATCCAGTGCTCTGCGCGCGTGCGTTCCATTCTGCGGTAAAACAAGGGAAGGCGTTTTGGTTTTGGATTGAACTGAGGTGCGCTCAGCTGCCTCCAATGTGGTGATTTTCTAGGCTTATTTTCATGTGTAGCATGGAAGGCGTTTCACAGAACATCAACAGCTTTCACAGTCTGACTAGCTTCTTTCTTTGCATCTTTGTTCATTTCATTTCCCCGATTAAATGGACATCATAATTGCCATCTCTATCTCATACTCCGCCATCTTAGAGTGCACAACACAACACAAACCCCTCAAACACTCACACTCATACACGCACTTTACTGTGTTTACTCAAACAGCGCCGCGGGATGCTTCAGCCCAACTATCACCCTGACTATCAGCGTGACTATCACCCCAAACAAGATGGCAGGCTAAGAGACTAGCAGGCTACCAGAGTAACAGACTGGCAGAGTAACAGACTAGCAGGCTAACAGAGTAGCAGGCAAACAGACCATCAGGTTAACAGACTTGCAGGTTAACAGACTAGCAGGCTAACAGGCCGCCAACCTTCAAGCCTCCAGTGGCCACAACTAATCACCACGGCGATTGGCTGCTGATGGAATGAGGACAGCTCGCCTCCCATCGCCGCGGCGATAAGGAAGGGATACAGTAATGATGATGTGTTGAGTGGATGCTCTGGGAGGTGGGAGGGGGGGGGGGGGGGGGGGGCTGTTGATTACTATAAACAACAACTCAATAACAGGCATGCCTCTAGTATGCCCCCCCACAACCACCACCACCACACACACTCCTGCTCTCCCTCTCTCTGTTTGACTATTCTCTCTCTCTCTCTCTCTCTCTCTCTCTCTCTCTCTCTCTCTCTCTCTCTCTCTCTCGCGCTGTGTTTGACTATGCTACAAGGGTTTAGCCGTACATCCCATCAGCAGACAATCGTCAATCAACCCCTTCATTGTTGCCGACAGCTGGCGGGAGCAGAGAGCTCGCTGCAGACAGTTGGGTGGGAACTCTGCGGAATAATAACCTGTTGGGGTGAGCGGTTGGCCGATTGACAATTGTTGGTGATGTAGAAATTAGAATGTCGATTGTCGTGTTTTTTTTTAGAATTGGATTTGTGGAAACTAAGAGGAGTCGTTGATTCCCAAATGAGAAGCGGAGCCTCATTGTGGTCTGTACCCCGCAGTGGGCCGTGGCGGGCTGGGGAGGAGTTTGGTTTGGCGGTCTGAGGTTTGAGGCGAGCTGGAAGGCGCCGGCACTTTGACGTCTCTCAGTGGGGCGCTTTGGTGGGGCCCATCACTAACTCTGTGGTTGTTTGCCAAGACAAGTCAAAGTCACACTGACGTGTAGTGCAGCGCCGTCGTCGTGGACCTCCCAGTGAGAGGGATAACGTCATCCATGGGCTCTCAAATCAAACCGCACCGGGAGTCAAATACAAACAAGCTCACGTGGATGACATTGATGCTTCACTTGTTGTTGAGAATATTCCCGGCCAGGGCTGACTATGACAGGGTATGAGTAGTGGTGGTTGTGATAGTGAAGGTCCTTACAGTCTGCTGAGGTGTATTACTCACCGCCGTTGGCCACGCCGTTGGCCACGCCGCCTCGTGTGTCAGGAAAGCAGCCGTCGGAGGAGCCGGCGTGTTGTTCGCTGGCCTCCCGCTATGGGAAGTCATTTGGCAGGCGCTCGCTCCTCCATTAATCATGCATCAGGGTCTCACGCGCTGACAACTCCCCGGCCCGGTGGCTGCCAGCGCGGTGTGTTGTGGTCAAACTGAGGATGTTCTTCCTGCGAGTGGGCCGGCTGGCCCGAGGCCACCATCTGTTGCCGGTCCAACGCGGTGTGCTGGGCCTCCTCCTGCTCCTCTGTGCTCCTCTTGTCAAAGCATCGCTGGACACAGAGGAGTCTGACCTCAGTAGCCCTGACCTTCTCCACCTCCCCCTCCTGCAACTCCCAACTCCTCGGGTGCGGAGGTAGTAAGATTATTGTGTGATTATTATTATATTATTGTTTTATTATATCATTATTGTTTTTCTTTCCAAAATGAGAAAGAAATCCCCCCTACTGAAGAAACTAAACCATTGTTTGTGCTGTTCCCCCACACATCTGCCTGCTCTGTGGTCCCAGGGAGACCATGGTTTATCTACCCTGAGTAGTTTCCTTCTTGTATATTTTATTCACCAATGTAACAAATAATGACAATATTGAAAAAAAAAAAAAAGTCTTTCAAACGCTCATAACATCCTGTCAGTGATTTCAACTGCTCAGTCGAGAGACCAAGACACAGACTGAGGTCAAAGGTGATCCTCAAGGCTCTTCCCCATCATGCTCTGGTTTGTGTGTGCGGTTGCTGTGATAATCACTGCAATCATTAGGATGAGGGTCCGCGTCACACGGTGCCTCCACGGGCTTTAATTCCCATAAAAGCCCTTTCAGGATTAAATAGGAGCGCTGGATAACAACTGGGCCAGCCGGGGCATAGTGGTGTGACCCGAGATACACAATAAACACAGCCGGGCCAGACGGTTTCAGAGTTTCATCATTTAGTTTCACGGTCATGTGCACAGTGACAGGGAAATGAACAGCACTCTCTAATGGCAGTGACATGTTTGAACAGTGCCACATTGAACAGTGCAAACAAAATACATACTGCAGAAAGAGATTGAATGCAATTAAATATCAATCATCATCAGTTACAAGGAAACACATACACACAGCTAACAGATGATTTAAATCTAAGAGTGCATTATGCTGTACAAATGTCATTGAAGTAAATAGTAAAGTAATGCAGCAATAACTGGATTACGTGTTGCAGATGTGTTACACCTGAATATGAATAAGAGGGTTTCAGTGTACTGTTTAAATACAGTATATGACTTGACCTGTAAAGGACACAAACCATCAGAAAATACTCTCTGGTGAATAAGATTTGGATGCTAAATATATGTCAATGATAAATATGTGGGCACATGATGTGGTTTCATACAACAGTGAAATTGCTAACAGTTTCTTCCTGGTTGTCTGGATGATGAGCTTTAGGTGTAGCACAGTTTAGCAGTAGTTTTTAGTCATGACCGCAGCACTGACAAGGGAAACATTTGTTTTCCTTATTCATGTATTTTCCGGAGACAATGGGATAAGGAGCTAGCATCTGGTGCTAACTGGACCATGCACACTCCTTGGAGGGCTGTGCGTGTTACGTTTCGCTAGGTTAGCTAAGGGCTAGCATCTGCTGCTAATTGGACCATGCTAACACCTTTAAGAGCTCCGGTGCACTTCCTTACAGTTGGTTGGCGCGCCGCCTGACAGTGACTTGGGAACTTTGTTGGTGTTCAGTTCTTAGGTTCAGACATTCATATGCATTACGTACTATGTGTATTTTATTTTAACGATGAAATGCCTTTGTTTCGATATCATCACATCTTGAAAATGTTCAAACAGTGGAATGGAATGGAATGGGGGGGGGGGGGGTGTAGACAATCAAAATATAATAAAATAAATAGAAGAAGGAAGCAAAAAGCAAACAGGATTTGCGAACAATTATTCCAGTACCATCTTCAGATCTCTATCTCATTGTCCCCTTCTCTCATTCATTCTCTCTTTCATCATCCCTTTCTCTGTTCATCCCGTCGTCTCTCCCTCTTCCACCCTTGTTTTGCTCTCTATCTGTCTCCTCCTGTGTGCCTTGATGATGTTTCCAGGGAGCTTTTCACCACCACCCTTACCATCAGCAGCCCTGCTCTGCAGCACATCTGTTTCCCCGACACATAATTGCATGTAGTGGGGCTGGTGATTGAAAGGTACTTCCTCTAGCTGGGCGCGGGAGCTGGGTTTACACGAGGCAGGGCTGGGCTGACAGTCTCACACTAATGACCAGGTCTCCTCTGCAGTGGCGCCACCATCCATCACCATAGCGCTGTGTGTTTAGAGAAGACACCGCGCTGGGAGACTTCCTACTCACAAGCGACAATGCACCACTTAGCTAGTGATGATGTCTTGTTTAGCTGCATCCCGGTCCCGGGGCTGGTGTGTGTATGTGTGGGATATGGTGGATATGTTTTGTACATGATGGCTGCATGGTGTATCAGTTGGTCAGGTGGTTGAGCACTGACATGTTACTGTACTTTCTAACCCCTACATGCTCCTTAATGACCTGTCTCTGTACTGTCTAACCCCTACCTGCTCCTTATTGGCCTGTCTCTGTACGGTCTAACCCCTACCTGCTCCTTAATGCCCTATCTCTGTACTGTCTAACCCCTACCTGCTCCTTAATGACCTGTATCTGTACTGTCTAACCCCTACCTGCTCCTTAATGACCTGTCTCTGTACTGTCTAACCCCTACCTGCTCCTAAATGACTCGTCTCAGTACTGTCTAACCCCTACCTTCTCATAAATGACCTGTCTGTGTACTGTCTAATGTATGTAATGTTGTCTGATAAATGACTAAAATAGCAGAGATAGCTAAAATTGACATCAATTGATGCAGCAAGTTGTACCAAAAACATTCAGAAAACTATGAATGCATCTTGGATGGCTCTTTGCTTTTTACCGCAATGAGAAATAATTGAGAACGATTTGGTATTTGGTATCTGATACATGCCTTGCTTCTCATCTTAACGAGTGGGTATGGGTTTAATTTTATTAGCTGTCTTCTTTCAGATAATGAGTCTCTCTCTCTCTCTCTCTCTCTCTCTCTCTCTCTCTCTCTCTCTCTCTCTCTCTCTCTCTCTCTCTCTCACGCACGCGCACACTTTCTCTCTCGCTCTGTCTCTAGAGTAAAACCAGATGCAATCGTACAATTATCTCTGGCCGCATCTGCTCGACATGTTTTTGTAACCTCAGATGGCATCATGCCTCCTCTGTATGGACGAGCACACCAGTGCTGTCTGCGTATTAAAACTGTTTCTCCGGCTCCAGATCTGCTTTCAAACGTATGAAAGCCCATTAGTAAATTGTTTTTTTATCAATCCAGCCCAAGATGACGTTTGTGATATATATATATATACTTTGTGTGTGTGTGTGTGTGTGTGTGTGTATGTGTACTGAACTGTCAAAGCATGCGTGTATGGAGAGATGAAACCACACCTGTATCTATGTATGTGCTTATGGTCATTAATCATATACATTCAACACACATCTCATCATCTCAGTCCATGTCAGAGCAACGTTCCCGACCTGAATACAGCAGAGAGTTCTGATGGAGGTGCTGTCAAACAAATCAAGCAGCTCTTCCCATGTCATATTTTTTATTATTCAGAAGCTTTGACGGCAGCGGGATCCTGTGAGGATTGTTATATTAACACCAACAACAATCTGGGGATGGAGACGCTCATAAGTAACTAGCCAGAACCAAAGGATGCTGTCCAGATATCTTGGGAGCTGAAAATCAACAAAATGGCGCTACATTTAGTAATAAAGCAAACAAAATGGCACTACATTTGGTAATAAAACAAACAAAATGGCGCTACATTTGGTAATAAAACAAACAAAATGGCGCTACATTTGGTAATAAAACAAACAAAATGGCGCTACATTTGGTAATAAAACAAACAAAATGGCGCTACATTTGGTAATGAAACCAACAAAATGGCAAGACATTTGGTAATAAAACAAACAAAAGCTATTTCACTCTGAAAGCATAAGCTAATAGTGCACGCCACCATTAAGCTAGTCCACCAGTTAGCCCGCCTGTTGTTGTTGTTGACCTCACGTCTCATCGATGGCGCTCGTCTGACGAGCCCACCCCCCCACTTCCCTTCAAACTGAAATCCTGGGCGAGGGCGGCGGGCGGCCTGGAGCTGGGGCCGAGCGTCGACAACGGCCAGCCAGACGGGCACCGCGTGTATTATTCATGAGGCATAGCCTACATTCCGCCCGATCTAGGCCACGCGCGGCGCTAAACAGCTAAGTGTTGCGCTCCAGACGCCATGACGCTCACCCGGCTCACCTCGTTATAACCTGGAGTCGTTAGCGCTCTCCTCTGGGCGGCTTCCTGGGCGACAACGAGAGAGAGAGAGAGAGGGAGAGAGTCGGGGTAACACCATGATTACGTCACGGTCTTTGGAGGGGAGGGCGAGAGTACAAAAATAAAGCAGAATGGAAGATACCACGAGAGTTCATTAATTCATGAGTTGTAGTGCGTACAACCTCTCCGTGCTCTCCCCCGTCTCCCCCCTGGTGTCTCTCTGTGAGATCCATAATGTCTGTTTCCTTCTGCTGTGGTCTTCTGCTTTGAACCTGCAGCACTTATTCATTGTCTCCTTTTTCACTGCTTTAGTCATTTAGCAGATGCTGTTATCCAAAGCAATTTAGAGCAGCTGGAGTGAGGCCGTCTTACCCCAAGGAAGCCCTCAGGTTAGAATCCACCTAAGCACCCTGTCTCCAACATCTGACCATGAAACATCTGACTGTCAAACATTTGACCATTCAAACATCTGTGAAACATCTGACCTCAAACATCTGACCCTCAAACATCTGACCATCAAACATCTGACCCTCAAACATCTGACCCTCAAACATCTGACCATCAAACATCTGACCCTCAAACATCTGACCATCAAACATCTGACCCTCAAACATCTGACTGTCAAACATCTGACCATCGCCTCCATCCAGCCTCTCCAGGCCCTCGTTCTACCCAGATAAACCTGCCAGAGTTCCTCCCTGCCTTGTCTCTGTTATATCCTCAGCACTTTGTTTTCTGTTTGCATCCGGGTCGCTCAGAGAGTTGGAGTACTCTGTGATCCACTGGCTTATCTTCATGGCTTGGTCTGGCACCTTTTTTTTATCTGCCCCCCTCTCCTCCCTGAATATATTTTAGTTTGCCTCACTCAGGCTTCAGCTGACACGCTAAGGGTTACGAATTGAGCGGCTGTATGAAAAACGATGGTGAATAGAAATAAATTGTCAGCTAGATGCTGTGTTTTTTTCCCCCTTGCATCGCTTTTTATGGTTTCTGGCAGAAAGGCTCCATAATTCCAAAAATCCATTGAAGCATTGTGATGGCAGCGCTGTGGTGTTGTATTTCCTATTTAATTGAAGACCCTTCTTCAGCAGGGAGCCGTACGACTCATGTCCACCGGACTGAAGCGCCACACACTAGAGGAACAGACGAGGAACGCTAACGCTAACTCACCGCGCTAGCAAATGGCGTAAATTAAAGTAAATGACGTCATTACTAAAGTAAATGATGTCATTACTAAAGTAAATGATGTCATTACTAAATGAGGACATCTTTTGCTGATGGTTGATTGTTACGTCGAT
>JAXIVH010000012.1:4116010-4125239 GCA_036785325.1 Urophycis tenuis | reverse complement strand
GTAACCCTGGACATTTCAGACTCTGGTTCTGCTGGCTCTCTTGAAGGAGCGAGCTGCCTGAGATTCTCCCCATCCCACCTCAACCGCACGTTTAAACACAACAGCAGCACGACGGCTCACAGAGGCCATCTTGGCATGTGCGTTGTGCGCAGCGTGTGGCCGTGCACAAAGCGTATGTGTGTGTGCACGCACACACAAAAGCGTGTGAGCAGTAAAACCCACGCGGATGTCTGCCGTCTCCAGAGTGCTGTCGTATTAATAACAGAAAGTGGATAATACCCTGCTCTTCTCCACTTCCTCCTGCTGGCTTAGCCCACCGCCAGGGATGGGGTTTGTGCGTGTGTGTGTGTGTGTGTGTGTGTGTGTGCGCGCTTGCGTGTGTGTGTGTGTGTGTGCGCGCTTGCGTGTGTGTGTGTGTGTGTGTGTGTGTGTGCACGCGCTTTTGTGTGTGTGTGTCGTGTGTGGGTGTACGTGTGAGTGTGTGTGTGTGTGTGTGTGTGTGTGTGTGTGTGTGTGTGTGTCGTGTGTGGGTGTACGTGTGAGTGTGTGTGTGTGTGTGTGTGTGTGTGTGTGTGTGTGTGTGTGGTCCGTGTGTGTGTGTTCTATTTCATGAATGCTCACACACACAAATCCCTGAGTGTGAGCAGCTCACTTGATAGAGCTATTATCTCCAGGCCTCAGTGTACGGCAGCGCTGAGCGGCACGTGGACGCCACCAGGAAACGTTTCAATGTATTTTGGAGCTCACATGACGCATGCAGCATGGCTCATACTGTTAGTACACGAGTCGATACATAGAGAAGGTTACTTTCTTTTATCCGGTCTGGGATAAAAGAAAGTACTATCCTGTTAGTCATTTAGAGGTCACTTTCATACCAATTTTCTCTCATAATACCGTAGTTTCTCTGGCTCTAAAGTAGCAGACATGCTACTAAATGCTACTAAATGCTACTCTCTCTGTCTCTCTCTGGATTCTCTCGCTCTGTGACCAACACTCCCTCGCTCACTCCACGTGACGAGACGCTGGTATGTTTTTACTGGTTACGGTTACGGTTGTGAACGCGTCTCCTAGCATGTCGCGGCGCGGCCTCTGTTCCAGGACCCTGCGTCCCCCCCAACGCTAATGGCCGTAATGTAAACGGACAGCTTGGTGCGGCTAACTTTGAATAGCAACTCACTCCCGGACAGCAGAAGAGCCGGGTGTCTATACCATTAGCGCCCCACCGCGCCGTCGCTAGGCCACATATAAAGCACTTAGGGGTCATTACCGTAGCCGTGCTTCATGCTAGCATTAGCGGTCTCCCCCCGGCTTGCATGCTAGCGCGACGTAGCATTATTCATGTATGGCAAGACACAAGTTTAGCCGTAAGAGCAGGGGCTTTTAAACATGCTATCTGTTCATAGCCATTAGCTCAGGAGAACCCAGGGAGAGCCACCTGACAGCTAATCCTCTTAGCGGTGAGCAGACGCTTGTGTGCTGGGCTCTCTGCTTGTGCACACGCGTCCCAAACCGCATAAGATAAGGTGGAACTTTAATAATCCCACAGGAGAGAAATTTGGGAGCCACAGCGCAATGTACATGTACATTAAACTGCGGCACCAAAATGGTTTAGAGAGTTAAAAGTACAAGAAATCAATGCCCGTGATATAACATTATAAGTGGCAGCGATGTTAATGTTAATGCAATAAATCAAAGTAATCATGCCAGACAGTTCATGTATTATTCGCAGTGGATATGCAACGTTATGAAGGGGAACTTGATTGACCATCAGAGACAGTCGACATGAAGTTTGGCCTGTTCAGTTGAGGTTCCTACATCCAGCCATTGTTCATTTATCCCTGCTCCTCCTGCTCCTCCTCCTCCTCCTCTCTGCTCCTCTCATCCTTCTTCTCCTCTGTTCCTCTCCTCTTCCTCTCTATTCCTCTCCTCATCCTCCCTGGGTCCAGATGTTCCTCTCCCTCCATCGGAGCGAGGCCTCCAGATGTGCGTCACCAACGTCCGATCAGCCAGCTGTGCTGGTTTTGTTAATGAAAGTGGTTGTTGTTGTGTGTATTCGTGTGTTTTGTGTATTTGTAGGTGTGCCCTTGTGTGGGTTTGTGTGTATGTTTATCTGTGTGTGTGAGTTGTTTTGTGGTTTAAGGGTGGTGCCCAATAAAAAGGTACTTGGCTTGGGCAGCTGTAGTCGGTGTGATGACACCCAGTGTCTCCTCCTGCTCCTGTCTCCTCCTGTGATCAGGCTCAGTACAGAGAGACCATCAGGTTTAGTATAGAGAGACCATCAGGCTCAGTACAGAGAGACCATCAGGCTCAGTACAGAGAGACCATCAGGTTTAGTACAGAGAGACCATCAGGTTCAGTACAGAGAGACCATCAGGTTTAGTACAGAGAGACCATCAGGCTCAGTACAGAGAGACCATCAGGCTCAGTACAGAGAGACCATCAGGCTCAGTACAGAGAGACCATCAGGTTTAGTACAGAGAGACCATCAGGTTCAGTACAGAGAGACCATCAGGCTCAGTACAGAGAGACCATCAGGCTCAGTAGAGAGAGACCATCAGGCTCAGTATAGACAGACCATCAGGCTCAGTACAGAGAGACCATCAGGCTCAGTAGAGAGAGACCATCAGGCTCTGTACAGAGAGACCATCAGGCTCAGTACAGAGAGACCATCAGGCTCAGTACAGAGAGACCATCAGGCTCAGTATAGAGAGACCATCAGGCTCAGTACAGAGAGACCATCAGGCTCAGTAGAGAGAGACCATCAGGCTCAGTACAGAGAGACCATCAGGCTCAGTAGAAAGAGACCATCAGGCTCAGTATAGACAGACCATCAGGCTCAGTACAGAGAGACCATCAGGCTCAGTAGAGAGAGACCATCAGGCTCTGTACAGAGAGACCATCAGGCTCAGTATAGAGAGACCATCAGGCTCTGTACAGAGAGACCATCAGGCTCAGTATAGAGAGACCATCAGGCTCAGTAGAGAGAGACCATCAGGCTCTGTACAGAGAGACCACCATCAGGCTCAGTACAGAGAGACCATCAGGCTCTGTACAGAGAGACCACCATCAGGCTCTGTACAGAGAGACCACCATCAGGCTCAGTACAGAGAGACCATCAGGCTCAGTACAGAGAGACCATCAGACGACATATTGCAACTTCATGGAAGTGTTTTGATTTGCTTTTTGGCATAATTTTTAAATATCTGAGGTGTGTGTGTGTTGTGTTGTGTACAGTGTGTGTGTTTGTGTTTGTGTGTGTGTTGTGCTGTCTACAGTGTGTGTGTGTGTGTGTGTGTGTGTGTGTACAGTTATTCAGCAGCATATGATTGCATTGTGTCTCAGTTGGGGAGGGTTTCCAACCCAACCGCGCAGCACAACTGAGCAACCACATGACAAAACACACACGGACACACACACACACACACACACACACACACACACACACACACACACACACAGACACACACACACACACACACACACACAGACACACACACACACACACACACAGACACACACACACACACACACACACACACGCTACTGCACGCACACACCCTTCTGCACACACACTCACTACATAAGAAAATATGTTTGTCTCTACCACATACACCATTGTATATACACAGGTTTAGTACAGAGAGACCATCAGGTTCAGTACAGAGAGACCATCAGGTTTAGTACAGAGAGACCATCAGGCTCAGTACAGAGAGACCATCAGGCTCAGTACAGAGAGACCATCAGGCTCAGTACAGAGAGACCATCAGGTTTAGTACAGAGAGACCATCAGGTTCAGTACAGAGAGACCATCAGGCTCAGTACAGAGAGACCATCAGGCTCAGTAGAGAGAGACCATCAGGCTCAGTATAGACAGACCATCAGGCTCAGTACAGAGAGACCATCAGGCTCAGTAGAGAGAGACCATCAGGCTCTGTACAGAGAGACCATCAGGCTCAGTACAGAGAGACCATCAGGCTCAGTACAGAGAGACCATCAGGCTCAGTATAGAGAGACCATCAGGCTCAGTACAGAGAGACCATCAGGCTCAGTAGAGAGAGACCATCAGGCTCAGTACAGAGAGACCATCAGGCTCAGTAGAAAGAGACCATCAGGCTCAGTATAGACAGACCATCAGGCTCAGTACAGAGAGACCATCAGGCTCAGTAGAGAGAGACCATCAGGCTCTGTACAGAGAGACCATCAGGCTCAGTATAGAGAGACCATCAGGCTCTGTACAGAGAGACCATCAGGCTCAGTATAGAGAGACCATCAGGCTCAGTAGAGAGAGACCATCAGGCTCTGTACAGAGAGACCACCATCAGGCTCAGTACAGAGAGACCATCAGGCTCTGTACAGAGAGACCACCATCAGGCTCTGTACAGAGAGACCACCATCAGGCTCAGTACAGAGAGACCATCAGGCTCAGTACAGAGAGACCATCAGACGACATATTGCAACTTCATGGAAGTGTTTTGATTTGCTTTTTGGCATAATTTTTAAATATCTGAGGTGTGTGTGTGTTGTGTTGTGTACAGTGTGTGTGTTTGTGTTTGTGTGTGTGTTGTGCTGTCTACAGTGTGTGTGTGTGTGTGTGTGTGTGTGTGTACAGTTATTCAGCAGCATATGATTGCATTGTGTCTCAGTTGGGGAGGGTTTCCAACCCAACCGCGCAGCACAACTGAGCAACCACATGACAAAACACACACGGACACACACACACACACACACACACACACACACACACACACACACACACAGACACACACACACACACACACACACACAGACACACACACACACACACACACAGACACACACACACACACACACACACACACGCTACTGCACGCACACACCCTTCTGCACACACACTCACTACATAAGAAAATATGTTTGTCTCTACCACATACACCATTGTACTGTTTCACAGTACAATGGTGTATGTCTCTCAGTGTCTGTGTGTGTGTCTCTCTCTCTCCCTCCGTCACCCTGTCTCACCCCACGCATCACACCCCAGTTTCACCACCTGTATGTCTCCCCTCCTACCCCATCTGTCTTTTTCTGCCTCCTCACCTCCTCCCCCTCTCTGTCTCTCTCCCCCTCCTCCCCCCTTGACCCCTTCCTCTTTACTATTCATCAGCCCTGGGATCCCCAAGCCTTTGACTTATTCATACCTAGTATTCATAAACACCCTAAAAACTACTCACCCTATCCCACAACAAAGAGACCCCCCCCCCCCCCCCCCCCCCCCCCCGCGCCCCCCGTGGCCCCCGTCTGACCCGTCTCCCCCGTCTCACCCGGCCCCTGTGGGTGAGGGCCGTGGTGTTGGTGCTCAGCCAGCGGGTTCCTTCTCAGGGTGCTGGTGGAGGCGGGGCAACATCAGGGTGCTGGTGGAGGCAGCGCGAGATGTCAGGGTGCTGGTGGAGGCAGGGTGAGATGTCAGGGTGCTGGTGGAGGCAGGGTGAAGTCTCAGGGTGCTGATGGAGGCAGGGCAACATCAGGGTGCTGGTGGAGGCAGGGTGAAGTCTCAGGGTGCTGATGGAGGCAGGGTGAAGTCTCAGGGTGCTGATGGAGGCAGGGCAACATCAGGGTGCTGGTGGAGGCAGGGTGAAGTCTCAGGGTGCTGATGGAGGCAGGGTGAAGTCTCAGGGTGCTGATGGAGGCAGGGCAGCGTCTCAGCGCGTGTTTCCGTCTGATAAAGAGGCCGGCTGGAAGCCCGCGGCCGCGCTAACGAAGGCGCTGCGCGCAGAGGTTTGAGAATTTGTCAGAAATAATTAATTACTGCAGTGCCTAGCCCTGATCAATTAAATGATAAGGAAATATATTTAAAAAGATGTGTTTTGTGAGCATTACCTCTTGTAATAACCTGCTTGGGAGAAGGGTAAATCTGGAGTCATACATTATAGATGAGGATGTGTGGGGTGGTAGAATGTCACTGCGCTGCGTTGTTCCTCGGGTATCGTCGACAGCGAGAGAATGGTTCTCAAACGGCCTGGATGCTGCTGCTCTGTGGGACGCTGTGGCTGAAACAGCTCGTTATGAGGGAGAAGGTCCTGCATGGTGTCTCCACGCTGGCTTCTGGGTTCACCTTCTGCTGGCCTCGCTCTGTGTTTGGACTTTACGGAGTCGCTCTTTACTTCTGTAAAAACATCACAGTATTTACACTCATAGTATATGTTCCTAGTTGACACTTTTTTTTTTACACTGTGTGAAAACAGAATGTGGAAATTTTTCTGCTTCCTTTCTAAAGTTCTAAAAATATGTTTTATCAATTACTACATTTTTTTTGTTTTGGCAAACTGTGGGAAATCTGTTCCAACTTTGGTCTTTTTTCTTTTCATTCCATAAGAATTGCACCAGAATACATGTTATCATGTTGTTGCACTGTTATGTTCCATTCCACTTCACACCCACACTCTCCTGTGTATCCTTTGAGAAGCACGCATGTTTCCCACCCCAGAGCATGCTGGGAAGCTGGTAGTGTGTCCGCGCTGCAGGTTCTGGCTGAGGACTGAGGGAGCTTCTGAGTGACGGTTCACTGGATTGTTAACCCGAAGCTGGGCTGTGTGCTGCTGTCTTCTGCAGCTGTTTCTCCCTGCATAGCATTGATATGCACACACACACACACACACACACACACACACACACACACACACACACACAGACACACACACACACACACACACACACACACAGACACACACACACACACACACGTGCACGCACACACGCACACACGCACATACGCGCACACACGCACACATTGCACGCACGCACACACACACAGACACAAACACACACACAGACAGGTTCGCCAGAACAACTGCTGGGTTCATTTCTCACTGCTGTTCTTCCACTCTGAATGAGTTGTGGATTCGGTACAGATTGACTTGACTGTCTCTCACTCTCCGTCTCAGTCTCTCGCCCTCTCTACCCTCTCTCCTCGGTCTATTAGTCTATCTTGCTCTACATTTGATCTCTCCCTCTCTCTCCCTCTATATCTCTGTCTGTATGTCTCTATTGTTCTACACTATCTCTATCTCTCTCTGTCGGTTAGATTAGGTTAGAGTACTCTTCTAGTGTAAGGATAACCCCTACCTGCTCCTCGATGCCATTTATCTGAAAACATTTTCACAGTACGTCTGTTTGTATAAAAGCTCACCTCGACGTGATTCGAGAAATGACAGGACAAAGGAGTCGGATCCCAAGCAGCCCTGGTGACATCAGGGTGGTGTGATGGTTCAGCCCGAGGTGCTGGAGGTGTGCTGGGCGTGGTCCTCCTCGGAGCTCCATCCCTGGGGTTCCATCAGCACCGCGTCCCAGGGAGATGCGTAACCATGGCGACGCCCCGTCCCTATGGAATCGCCCCGTGGAGAAACATAATGATGTTTTTCTGGTTTTTTTTGCTTTTTCCGTTTTCCTGTTGTTTTCTTCCAATCTCCTCAAACACGGCGGCTTCAATCAAACAGTTTGTCATCATGAGTGAAGCCAGGGAGGCCCACGCCGGTGCTGCTTCTGGAATCAAAAGGAAACAAAGGCAATGAGCGCGCCATCCATCTTTAACACCTGTCACCGCCACTACAGAGGAGGCGATGTGGGGAAACAGACGAAGGAATGTTCTCCTTGTGTTGACCGTTATTCTCACCCAACAATGAAGACGCCACAGCACTGGAATTACAGCCATGCCTCTGAAGCCTCAGTGTTTCATTTTATTGTTTCATATTCTTTTGTATCTTTGGGATCAACAACTACATACATGTTATTTGATATTTTAAGAAATATGCTCATTATACTATCAGATGAGTCATTGATTGCAAGTGTGATGAATCTGTGAAATTATGTTATTTCTATGACACCCACTCATCCCTGGTGACAGAGTTGATGTCGTTCCAGTTTTATTACTTCCTGCTGGCTTCACCTCCTGAGGACCCTCCAGTCGTCAGGCTGTGACTCTCGTGACATCGGCCAGGCGTCCTCTCTCCTCTCGCCGTGTCCGTACTGCCGGCCGCGCGGTGTCCGTAGCGACGGCCAGACAACAAACATGTCACTCTGCGTGAGGCGCGCCCTCCGGAGCACATCAGCAGCCCCGCGTCCGTCCGTCCGTCACGGCTTAATTTCTTACCTCGCCCGGCGTCCGCGCCCTCCGAGGCGTGCGGCTGACCGCAGACGATATTGTGTTTGGCGTGCGGCAGCGCCTGCCTGGGACGGGGCTGGGGGGGGAGAAGGGGGGAGGAGGAGGGGAGGAGGAGAGACTCCAGTCTGTCAGTGACTCCGAGGTGTGGCCGACCTGTCGCGCAGGTCATTTTGTTTGTGATTTAGAGGGTTATTACCTGGCCCCCCCGGAGGCCCGTTGGAGTCTCTCTCCTCTGTGGTGGGCAGGCGTCCGGCCGGCCCACCACTGCTGTGTGGACCGTGTTCAGGAGGACGGGGGGTCCGGGCTGGCTTTGATCAGATCCCAGGAAGGGAATCATTTAATCTGCTGTTCGGAGTGCGAGTCCCCATGTGGACTCACAAAGAGACGCCCGTTTCTGGGCTCGGTGGTCGACTGGACTGACTCCTGTAGCTACGCTGCTGCCCCTCCGGGCTCTCTTCAGACCTGACCGTATAACAACAGCCCTCCATTTATTCAGCTTCTCTAATATTGATTGTGGGCTTTTATTGTTCTCAGCTCACCTGTAAATCTCTTGGAAAGCAGTTCCTACTTTAAAGGCTAATTAAATCCTTGTTTTGGTAGGAGAACTTTCACCTACTTAAAAAAGAAAAGGTCTTCACAAACAGTGAAGACCATTCACTGTTTGTGAAGACCATTGACAGTCGTAAGGGTTTGAGAAATAACTGGCCATTTGGGTTCCACACTGGCTCACACTGGAGAGCACAGCCAATACAAACATTTTCTATTGGCAGAGATCTTGAATTTTACATTTGGCAAATTCTAAATATTTGCCAAATGTATTAATTTTAACCAAAATAACACAGAAATGTTCCTCAACACTTAACGAGACCCCAACAGAACCATTGTCAACTGAGAAAAGTTAAAATATCAGAACTATCAGCAGTGAGGTGGCAAACCAGGGTTCTGTTATCAAGGACTCTGTTCTCCCCAGAACTCCTTCATTGGAGAGGTGTGTGCACCTGACAATTATCCCCCGCACACACCTGGGAGCCTGGGGGGAGGGGGGGAGAGCCGGGGGAGTAGAGGGAGAGAGCTGAGGGGGGGAGGGGACAGCAC
>JAXIVH010000012.1:4093510-4103510 GCA_036785325.1 Urophycis tenuis | reverse complement strand
ACGTAACGAGGTCAAGCTAATGCTGCTCTCCCCGTGTTAGCACCACGCTGTAGAGCCTGTTAGCACGCCAGGGGAGGAGTGCCTTGTCTGTAGGGGGGGCTTGACTCCAGCCAGAGGTTGTGGGTTCAAACCCCACGTGTTCCCACATGTGCCTCTGCTATGGCCTGTGGGTCTAGAACCCCTCACCGCCTGTTGCTTTGGATAAAAGACTCTGCTAACAACAGGAATAGAACCATGTCATTCAGAGGGTTCCTCCCAAAGCCCTGTTTGCCAGGCCTGTGAGTGCCTGTCTGTCTGCCCATCTGTCTGTCTGTCCCCTAAGTGGTCGACCTGCCAGTCTATCTGTGTCCCACCCTCACGCAGGGTACTCAGACTGTCGATAACATGTCCTACTTTCAGCAGACCTGTCTGCCCTCTCTCTCTCTCTCTCTCTCTCTCTCTCTCTCTCTCTCTCTCTCTCTCTCTCTCTCTCTCTCTCTCTCTCTCTCTCTCTCCCTCTCTTTCCAGACCCTGTCAGGCTCCTGGGAAGCCTGTAACTGGGTCAGAACCATCTCTCTGCTCCGTCTGGACTTACCTCAAGGAACCACTCATAGATTCTCCCCTACATACATTTCCATTTCATCTCACGCTCGTCCTCCTCTTCTTTCCTTCCACACGTTTTCCAGCATTTCTCTGCTTGGCTTGTCGCAGCGCGGCCACATCACCACGGCTGGGCGCCCGCATCACTGGGGCCTCTCCGGTCACACTCCAAACGGACCCCAGAGAGAGGGGCCGGGAGAGGGCTCTGCTGCTCAGAGCAGTCCATCAACCTCTCTCTCTCTCTCTCTCTCTCTCTGTCTCTCTCTCTCTCTGTCTCCCTCGCACGCTCTCTCTCTCTCTCTCTCTCTCTCTCTCTCTCTCTCTCTCTCTCTCTCTCTCTCTCTCTCTCTCTCTCTCTCTCTCTATGTCTCCCTCACACGCTCTCTCTCTCTCTCTCGCTCTCTCTCTCACTCTCTTTTTGTCTCTCTCTCATGCATTTACATTTAGCAGATGCTTTTATCCAAAGTGACTTACAATAAGTACATTTGTCAAAGGAAGGTGAAACACTTCATTGCTGTTAATACAGTAAGCAGTGACCAAAACAAGTTTCAGGCATTCCAATTGCTAGGTTAACCATTGCTAGTATACAACATATGGCCGAGGTGTTACTGGTAGAGGTGTGACTGGTGATGTTACTGGTGGATGTGTTACTGGTGGAGGTGTGGCTAGTGGAGGTTTCACTGCTAGATGTGTTACTGGTAGAGGTTTTACTGGTGGAGGTGTTACTTATGGAGGTGTTACTAGTGGAGGTTCTACTGGTAGAGGTGTTACTGGTGGAGGTTCTACTGGTAGATGTGGGACTGGTGGATGTGTTACTGGTGGAGGTGTTACTGGTAGAGGTGTTACTGGTGGAGGTGTTACTGGTAGAGGTGTTACTAGTGGAGGTGTTACTGGTAGAGGTGTTACTGGTAGAGGTGTTAATGGTGGAGGTGTTACTGGTGGAGGTGTTACTGGTAGAGGTGTTACTGGTGGAGGTGTTACTGGTGGATGTGTTACTGGTAGAGGTGTTACTGGTAGAGGTGTTACTGGTGGAGGTGTTACTGTTGGAGGTATTACTGGTGGAGGTATTACTGGTGGAGGTGTTACTGGTGGAGGTATTACTGGTAGAGGTGTTACTGGTGGAGGTGTTACTGGTAGAGGTGTTCCTGGTAGAGGTGTTACTGGTGGAGGTGTTACTGGTAGAGGTGTTACTGGTGGAGGTCTTACTGGTAGAGGTGTTCCTGGTAGAGGTGTTACTGGTAGAGGTGTTACTGGTGGAGGTGTTACTGGTGGAGGTGTTACTGGTAGAGGTGTTCCTGGTGGAGGTGTTACTGGTAGAGGTGTTACTGGTGGAGGTGTTACTGGTGGAGGTGTTACTGGTAGAGGTGTTACTGGTGGAGGTGTTACTGGTGGAGGTGTTACTGGTAGAGGTGTTACTGGTAGAGGTGTTACTGGTGGAGGTGTTACTGGTGGAGGTGTTACTGGTAGAGGTCTTACTGGTGGAGGTGTTACTGGTAGAGGTGTTACTGGTAGAGGTGTTACTGGTGGGGGTGTTACTGGTGGAGGTGTTACTGGTAGAGGTCTTACTGGTGGAGGTGTTACTGGTAGAGGTGTTACTGGTAGAGGTGTTACTGGTGGGGGTGTTACTGGTAGAGGTGTTACTGGTAGAGTTGTTACTGGTAGATGGTGCTCCTGGTAGCTGGTGGATGGAGGCCCTGTGGATTCACAGTGAGGCCTGATAGCTCACACCATGAATTAGTGATTTCCTTCTGCTCGCCTCATTCATCAAATCCACTCTGTCAGGACCAGCCACTCCCATACTCTGTGTTTCTCTCATTTATCTGTCTCTCTTCTTTATCTTCCTGTGCATTTCCCTCCCTCATTTCTCTCTCCCAGTCTCTCCCTCCCTCTTTTCCTCCCTCACTCTTCTCTCTCTCTCTCTCTCTCTCTCTCTCTCTCTCTCTCTCTCTCTCTCTCTCTCTCTCTCTTTCTCTCTCTCTCTCTCCCTCTCTCTCCCTCTCTCTCCCCCTCCCTCTCTTCCTCACTCTTTTCTTCTCTTGCTCTCTTTCTCCCTCCCACTCTCTCTCTCTCCCCCTCTCTCCCCCTCCCTCTCCCTCTCGCCCCTCTGTGTTTCCGTATCTCTGTTACATTCTCTCCCCAGACAAACAAAGGTTTATGCACACATCCACATTAAGCAGCCCCTAGCCTCAGTAGCCCCCCCTCCCTAGCCCCCCTCTTCGGGGCGACTCTATAAATATTGGATGCTGGAGCAGTCAGAGCTGCGGCTCGAGACGCCTTTGGGTTTCTTTCCTCCGTGCTCGATAATTGCGTCCCTTTCTGCGCCTTTATCAGAGTGTGTTCGACGGGGGGGCTTGATTGCCCCTCAGACGCGGTGTTTTCCCTCATCCAAGCGGCGTGCTTTATTGGTTAGCCGGGCTTTCTCGGTCAGTCACTCAGTCACGCAGCTCACAGCGTCTGAAGCACACTCCTAGCCTGAGCCTGGAGAAGGCTCAGGCCAGCGAGAGCTTCATCATCAAGCGTTCACCATTTGACTGATATTCACCTTGACTCGTGGCTTTAGGTGCAGATCATTAGGTGGGCCGTCCGCCTCCACCATTCCTCCAGGTAGACGGCGGGGAATCAAACCCGGAATCTTTGGGGTTTGACGCCCGCCGTTGACCCGTGGCGCTCTCTCCGTGCCAGGTACGACATCCGGTCGGAGAAGGAGGACTCCCTGCTGAGAATCAAGAGGGCGTTGGCCAGCGACCAGGGAACCTTCACCTGCATCGCGGAGAACCGCGTGGGCAAGGCGGAGGCCTCCGCCTACCTGACCATCAGAGGTGGGTGGGCCACTGGCACGGGGCAGCCTGAACTTTATTGTTTGAACATCCAGCACGCGCCCCAGGACGATCAATCCTTTATTACTGGAGATTGTTATTGCCTGGCCGCGGGGCGCCAGAGGGCTGTGTTTCCCCTCCTCTGCTTATTGGCCGTGCGGTGATGATTGCTCCAGATTGCCGTGCGGAGGCTTCAACTTAACCGGGGGCTTTTGTAGCTTTATGACCTCTCCTCGGGGGGCCCTATTCGGCCATTTTGTTGGCGTCTCCAAAATGGGATTCTCTGCCCCCCCCACCCCCCTTGGCTGTTGTTAAAAGGAAGTACACTTCGACTCAGTGGGAAGGAGGCCGACAATGGATTCAGGAGGAAAAAAGCTTTGAGCAGCTGCTGTGGCAACGTTTTAACCTCGAAACGTTTTAACTATTCATGTCATATTTCATATTTATTATTCATCCCAGAATGTGCCCTCAGGTGTTAATAAAGTGGCGTTGTATTACGGCGTTGTACTGCGGCCCGGGCAGCCGTACTGAGTATCAGTCAGCTGCTGGACAGCCACAGGTAGTCGGGCAGCGCTGAGCAGGGTCAGCAAACACACTCAGAGACGCTTCCATCGCTGACTCCTCCTCCTCCTCCTCCTCCTCACCTCCTCACCTCGCCGCGGTGAAGTGACGCCTGGTGTCATCTGACTCCTCCCCCCTCTGTTGACCTCCCGGGCGGGGCTCCGCCCTCACGCCATCCATTCCTCGCTGTATTTTCATTCCGGCTTTATTCTCTCCTCTCTGGTCGCCCCACCTGTCCTCCCCCTCTCTGCTGTGTGTCAAACTGTCACCCACATCTCTGTCGCATCACCAGACCGCCCCGTGGGTAAGTAAGGAGCTCATGTACCATGCTTGCATGCTCTCTCTCTCTCTCTCTCTCTCTCTCTCTCTCTCTCTCTCTCTCTCTCTCTCTCTCTCTCTCGCTCTCATGCTTCTCCTCTCTCTCTCTCTCTCTGCCGGTCACCACACGCACCGCACGCCATGCGCATGCACACGTAGGTCACATCACAGGATCACTGCGTCGCGACCCGAGTCAGCCCCAGCACGCGTGTCGGTCAAACACACCTGGACCCCGGGAGTCCACCTGCAACACGGCAGGAAGAAGGATGTGCACTGCAGGGTTTACACTTTAGTTTCAAGTTAAGAGTTTAGAATTCTTAGATTTGGGATTTTTGGATTCTGTGTTATAATTCAGGCTTTAGAGTTCAGAATTCAGGCTTCAGAATGGAATTGGGAATTCAGAATTGGGGATTCCCAAGTGTGTCGAGCGCCCCATGAGCCCCTGGCTCTGCAGCAGCAGCCCACGTGGCCCCCTGTCCTTAGTATGTGTAGCGTGTCACATGTGCAGTGTTTACTGGAAGCCCCTCCCCCCACCGCTGGATACATGCGATGCACTGCGAGGCCGGGGCCCGGAGTCCCCCTGGTACACGCTGGCCCCCCTCGGAGGTCTCGTTCACGCGTGTGTATGCCGCCCCCCCCCCCCCCCCCCGCCCCTCGGAGGTACCTCGTTCATGCGTGTGTGTGTGTGTGCCGCCCCCCCCCCTCTCGTCTGAGGTCTCGTTCACGCGTGTGTGTGTGTGTGCTGTCGTCTCCCCTGTGACCACAGAAGCCCCTCAGTTCGTGGTGCGTCCGCGGGACCAGATCGTCACACAGGGCCGCACCGCCACCTTCCCCTGTGAGACCACCGGGAAGCCCCAGCCCACCGTCTTCTGGCAGCGCGAGGGCAGCCAGGTGAGCGTGTGTGTGTGTGTGTGTGTTTGTGTTTGTTTGCACCTGTGTGTGTGTGTACGCATGCATGTGTGTGTATCTGCATTTGTTTGTGTGGGTGTGTGTGTATCTGCGTGTGTGTGTGCATGTGTGCTGGTGTGTATGTGTTTATGCATGCCTGCATGCGTATGTGTCTGCGTGTGTCAACGTGTATATGTACGTGTGTGTGTGTGTGTGTGTGTGTGTGTGTACGTGCGTGTGTACGTGCATGTGTGATTGCAAATGCAATGCAAAGTGGCCCCTGTTAGCTCTGTGTTTAATCACTGGCTTCCTGCACACACTGACATTGCTCTACAGGAACCAAAATAGCCTTCCACATTACTGATGTAATTGAATTATGAAAGATGAACCCGGGCCAATGACTAACTAAGTGGATTGGAGTTGGGGGAATGGAGAGGTAGGGGGTGGGGGGGGGGGAATTCGCTGCCATGCCATTGGCTGATAATGAAGAGGCTGCAGACCTCTGACCGAGCCAGTTCACTTCACACAAAGACAACATCCGTTTGCTGTGAGCTTTGGTATTAGCACGGCCAGTGTTCCATGATTACGGCCTGCTAGCTTTAGGGTTAGCATGGCGAATGGTCCCAGGTTACGCCCTGCTAGCTTTAGCATTTGCATGGCCAGTGTTCCCAGATTATGCAATGCCATCTTTAGCGTTAGCTTGGCCAGTGTTCCCAGACTACACCCTGCTAGCTTTAGAGTTCTCATGGCCAGTGTTCCCAGACTACACCCTGCTAGCTTTAGCATTAGCATTGCCAGTGTTACCAGATTACGGCCGTGCCTGCTTCGGGGGTTGGTGGGGGATGGACTGGTAGGGGGAGGTGGAAGCGAGGGGGGGGGGGGGGGTAAGGTTACGGGGGGATTGTGTTGGGATTTAATTGCCGTGACCATTGCTGTTGGTGTATGACAGCTGCGGCTGAATTCAGACAGTCACAGATTACGTTGACGGAGCAATTTCACAGTGGGAGGTCCCTATCTTTAGCTCTGGTGGAGTCAACGGGATGTGAAGCGCCTGAGATATATTACGGATCTTAGGGGAAGGATTTCACGCAATCCCAAAGGGAGTTGGTTTTGGATGTTAATTATTCCCAAACATATTAGCTGAGGCAATTAAAAGATAATTAACAAATGCATCAAATCTGCCTCTGCAAAAGCTGGTTTTATGGATATCTGCTAGACATACTAGAAACAGGAATAGTTAAACACAGTTAAATAATGTATTGTACTCAACATGCAATGCATTATTTAATATCATCATTATCGTCTATAATCCACTTCAGTTCACAGTTGTCTGTCCTTCTGTCTTTCTGCATGTTTCTGTCTTATGTCTTTCTGTCTGTATCCCTGTCTGTCTTTCTGCATGTGTTTCTTTCTATCTTCATGTCTGGCTGTCCCTCTAACTACCTGTCTGTCTGTGGGTCAGTATACAGTATATTCCTTACTGCCGGCTCCCTCTCCCTGTCCATCTGTCTACTGTCTCCCTACCTGACTGTCTGTCTGTCCGCCTGTCTGTCTGCAGGATCTCCTGTTCCCTAGCCAGCCGTCGCAGGGCGACAGCCGCGTGTCTGTCTCTCAGAGCGGGGAGATGACCATCCGATCGGTGCAGCGGTCTGATGCAGGATATTACACCTGCCAGGCGCTCACCGTGGCGGGCAGCATCCTGGCCAAGGCCCTGCTGGAGGTGGCAGACGGTGAGCCCCCCCGCCGCCCTCAGTGGAGCCACAAACAAGGGCCTCCTGCCCCCCCGCTCCCCAGACCGGAGAACCACGGAGACGAGTGAAACTGTTGCCTGAAACGACGTCAAATGCTAAAAGAAATTCCGTGATTGACTTGAGATGTTTCAAATGAAAAGGGAAATTATTCACTTGAATGAACACAAAGCGTGAGCGTTGCCCTAGCAGCGGGATGCGTTTGAGAAGCGTGGGACAGAGGGAGGACAGGGCGGGCGTGGGGCTGCGGCGCCACACGGCTCCCAGCCGGCGTGGTCTGGGCATGCGTGTGGAGGCGGGCCTCAGACACGGTCCCAGGGCTTGTACACGTGGAGCGCGTGCGTGGCCCCGGTCTCATTACACACTGAGTGACTTGCAGTGGTCGAAACACGTGGGGGGGGGGGGGGGGCACTACAAGATGCCCCCCTCTCTCAACTCACCCCGGCCAGGAGCTACCTGAGCGTTTTAATGACCTGTCACTCCAAAGGTTTTATATATTTATATACGTTATATTTTTATATTAACCGGACGGGGGAGGCGGTCGACGCCTCAGAACAGGGAAAGGGTTTGAGAGGTTTGGACTCCGTGATGAGGAGTCACTTCACAAGTCTGTCAGCCGCACTGCTCCCGGAGCTGCTCGCTGTGTCTCCCGGAGCCAGAATATTCCTCTCCAGCGCTCTGTGAGATACCGATCTGTATGCAATTACCAGCAGTGAGAAGGGGGATGCCAGGCCATCTCTGACTTGTTTGATTGCTTCCAGCGGAGGGAGGAGGGATTTGGTCTGGCCGGAGGGGTACGAGAGGAGGGGGCGGGCCGTTCACTCTGCGTTGCCACAGAAATGACTTTTGTGTTCTTTAGGTGCTTTATAATAATAAAACACAGTAGTTAAACCCGCGTTCTCTTGCGGTCGGTACAAAACCCCCAGGAGAGTGCTGCCGTCCGTGGCCCGAGGACAGCCCTCTCCAGTTACCACGCTCCCCGGAGAGATGGCCCGATAGGACCGACACTTAGGTGAGAGGGTCCGGGCCAGATAAGACCAGGCGGCCAGGCAAGGAAATGAGAAGGTGACAGGACTTAGGGGACCTTCACCAGACCGCCACAAATCACCTCAGCGATCTGTGGTGGCGACCGGCAGCGCAGGAAGGAACCGGTCCTGCGCGGGCGTGGCCGAGATACGCGGACGTTTCTGTCGAGGTTCGAGTGTTATTTCTGAACAGAGCTTCTGTGATAGGGGAGGTTAGAGAGAGAGGGAGAGAGAGAGAGAGAGAGAGAGAGAGAGAGAGGCCGTGAGTCAGGAAGGAAAGGGTGGAGAGCTGTGTGAATGCTTCCGAGGTGTCGCGGCTGTGACTGTAATTATCACCATCGTTAATCCACACCTGTGATTAGGGTTTCTGAGGGTGGGCGTGGAACACACACCTCCCAGGAAATGTCTTCAAAAGAAACGGGTGTTAGAGAGAGAGAGAGAGAGAGAGAGAGAGAGAGGGCTGGCGGGGCCTTCACCTGCAGAGCGTGATCATCCACTGGGTGGTGGAGTCATGTCCAGACTGGCGTTCAGACCCACCCCAGGCTGAGGACCTCCAATGTGCTCTGTGGTTGCAGCCTCCAAGGACCGGCCTCCCCCCATCATCAGGCAGGGCCCGTCCAACCAGACGCAGGCGGTGGGGGCGGCGGCCGTGCTGCGCTGCCTGGCCTCGGGCGACCCGGAGCCCACCATCACCTGGCTGAAGAACCGGGCCAGCCTGCTGGGGAAGGACCCCCGCATGTCCCTGCTGGACCACGGCAGCCTGCAGATCCAGGACACCCAGGTACCGTCTCGCTCCATGTGCACAGATCCATATTCATGGAGAAAGTATTCATAATTATACTATTCATTATGTATGAATGTATGTAAATACAAAAAAGATTCCTCTGGTCATCTGAACCCTTTTAGCATTCTCTGCACTCTGCATTAATTTGTTCATATTTATGAATATATGAAATGCATATCTTTTATTTTGGTTGGCTGGTTCTATTAAAACGTATTAAATTACACCTCGTCTATAGGATGGGATAAGATCAGGTTAGATATTATACGTTAAGATAAGCTAAGATTAATTTGATTAATCCGGATTTACTTGATAAAAAGAAACATCTTCCAATAAAAGCCCATCAGACTTTGTCATGGTGTTCTTGTTTCTCAGAATAAGTTTTCTGATGACATCACTTCCTGTTGACGCTGCATTTCCCGCTAATGGTCAGGGTTGGATCCGAGTAATGTGTATTGACCTCAGGCAGGATGGGCCTTATGGTTTTATAGACTCACATTAACTCTCCTTTCCTGTCACAAATGACATCCCTTCCATTCATAAAAAAAAATACATTTCATCATAAACATCATAAAAAAGTTGCAAGTAGGGTTGTTTTAAAGATGCGAGAGTTTAGTTCTCTGACTGTGCCCGTGTCTAAATAACAAGAACTAAACTACGTACAAAGTTATAACTGTATACTTTGTGGACTGGTCTTCTTTTGGTGGAATGTTTAACTAACCAAATGAAGGTACACAGCGGGTAAGACACCAAATAGGCTCAGGCTTGGGAGTTTAGCATTCCAGTTCATTTCAAATGAAGTCCAAATGCCGATGCTTTAGATTCAAACGGTCACTTTGAGTAGTGGAGACGCTGCAGATGAGTGGAGGAGAGTGTATTGATTCGCATAACCCCTGACACTGCTGCCATTTCAGTAGAGCTGCGTGAGATGGCAGCCTGACACACCAAGGACAAGGGGGGGGTAATGGACGAAGGACTTGAGGAAATGGTGTGAAACATGGGACCCTATCACCATCCTTAAGTGCTCTCTCTCTCTCTCGTTCTCTCTGTCTTTCTCTCTCTCTCTTGATCTTTCTCGATCTCAATCCCTCTCTCGAACTGACTTCCTCCATGTCTGTCTCCCTGGAGAGATCTGAAAGTGATGGATAAAGGGAGAAAGTGAGAGAGAGAGAGAGAGAGAGAGAGAGAGAGAGAGAGAGAGAGAGAGATAGAGAGAGGGAGACAAAGAGAGAGCGAGAGAGGGAGAGAGATAGAGGTTAAGTTCCGTGCTCTCTGGAATCACAT
>JAXIVH010000012.1:4087021-4088310 GCA_036785325.1 Urophycis tenuis | reverse complement strand
TACAAAGTTATAACTGTATACTTTGTGGACTGTCTTCTTTTGGTGGAATGTTAACTAACCAAATGAAGGTACACAGCGGGTAAGACACCAAATAGCTCAGGCTTGGGAGTTTAGCATTCCAGTTCATTTCAAATGAAGTCCAAATGCCGATGCTTTAGATTCAAACGGTCACTTTGAGTAGTGGAGACGCTGCAGATGAGTGGAGGAGAGTGTATTGATTCGCATAACCCCTGACACTGCTGCCATTTCAGTAGAGCTGCGTGAGATGGCAGCCTGACACACCAAGGACAAGGGGGGTAATGGACGAAGGACTTGAGGAAATGGTGTGAACATGGGACCCTATCACCATCCTTAAGTGCTCTCTCTCTCTCGTTCTCTCTGTCTTTCTCTCTCTCTCTTGATCTTTCTCGATCTCAATCCCTCTCTCGAACTGACTTCCTCCATGTCTGTCTCCCTGGAGAGATCTGAAAGTGATGGATAAAGGGAGAAAGTGAGAGAGAGAGAGGAGAGAGAGAGAAGAGGAGAGAGAGAGAGAGAGAGAGATAGAGAGAGGGAGACAAAGAGAGAGCGAGAGAGGGAGAGAGATAGAGGTTAAGTTCCGTGCTCCTCTGGAATCACATGTGTTAATTGGTTTGTCTCCCTAATATTAGTATCGATATGCATGATGATGATGATGATGATGATGATGATGATGATGAATGAGATGAGAGAGTCTCTGTCAGAGGAAGAGGGGGCAGGTAGAGGTTAATTCATTAAGAGGAACATTTCCCCTCTCTCATCGCCCTCTTTCATCAGGCTGCAGCATCTCTCCGTCTCAACTCCCCTGTATCAACTCTCTCCTGTCTCCTCTCTGCTCTCCTCTCTCTCTCCTATCTCTCTCTCCTCGCTCTCCAAAGACTGGCGAAGGTTAATGCATTTCTGGTGTACTATCAACGCTCTCTCTCTGAAGCCCGGGTGCAGAGTGGAGCTCGCACGGCCCATACTGGGAGCAGACAAACATTTATTATACATTAATTCACGGAAACGGTTACAGGAGAACACTGAAACTTGGAACTGCGGAAACAAACCCGAGCTTAAGTTATTTCTTCTGGGAAGTCGATGTTGATTGAAGGTTCCGAGGTGGTTGGCGTGTTGGATCAGGTCCATCGTTATGTATTCCTGTTTCAGCTGTCGGACGCCGGCTTGTTTACCTGCGTGGCGACCAGCTCCACGGGAGAAACATCCTGGAGCGCCGTACCTGGAGGTCAGAGGTCAGTCGCTCAGCCAGTCAATCAGAAACCAACGAACCG
>JAXIVH010000012.1:4057021-4079521 GCA_036785325.1 Urophycis tenuis | reverse complement strand
CCTGTAATGACATGTTGTGGTGAAGGATAGTCTCTAGGGATTAGGGGCTAAATGACAGGGATCTGTATTCCCTGGGCATCGCTGTGGATATATTTGTCTGCTGAATGAGGAAATAGTCAAAGTAAATAGTTGTATGAATGCTTTGTCGCAGGTCATCAGCTCATTGTCAGATATCAGTGAACCAGAAGTGTACCACAGCACTTGTGTCTCCATCATAAAGTACCACCACCACGTGGATGTGGAGCTTGTGCTGATGTTAACAAGTGTGTTTTAAAGTGCGCTGCTGTTCATTCATTATGCATAATTCACATGTCTACCATTATATTAATGAGTCTGAGTAATATCTGAGAGATGAGATGCTGGGAGAAGGTTAGGGATGAGGTGGATTTACTGTAATGGCTTTGGTGGAGGGGGGGGGGGTCTACTAAAAGGCTGAATAGTGATGGCAAAAGGCTGGAAAGTGATAACAAAAGGCTGGATAGTGATAGCAAAAGGCTGGATAGTGATAATAAATGGCTGGGTAGTGATAAAAAAAGGTTGGATAGTGATAAAAAAAGAGGTTGGATAGTGTTAATAACAGGCTGGGTAGTGATAATAACTGGCTGAACAGTGATAATAGAAGGCTGGATAGTGATAAAAGGTCAAAGGTATTAATAGTAGAATCAGTTCAACAGCTCATCATGGTATCTTGTGTGTTTTGGTTAATGACAGTTCAGTTATTGACGGTGGAACAGTTCTACTGTTAATAACTAGAACCCTGTTATGCTGCAGTTAGAGGAACTGTTAATACATTCTATAATCAAACGACTTCTGTGTTGATATTTTTATATTCTAGAAGAATGCATATATTTATTATTCATTCAGTATTATATAGTATTTTAATATGATGTGTATTATTCTTATTCTTATTAGTAGAGTAGCTGCAGTAGTAATTGGGTGGTTTATTATTATTCGTAAAAAAAAATGGTTTTGAAATATCACAAAATAATGAGCCCTTTTTAAATTGCCATTGTTTATTTTGCTCAAAATCCTATTGAGAGGCCCCTTGTAGGCAGCGTAATTCCCTGCAACATATTGTCATTTAATGAAGGGGCGATAACATGAAAGTGGCTTAATATAGTCTTTGTTGATGTAGCCCTTTAGGCTAACCAGAAAACATGCTAAATGTCATATATTTGTCCTCCAATCCAGGACATTACGTGTCTATTTTGATTCCCTGTGCGCCCGCTCCCCTCTCACTGCCTTGAGCCAGTCAGTGTTCCCCTACATTTCGGCTGCCTCCTCTCGTTTCCTACCTCTCGTCGTCTCCTGCCTCCATTCGTTTCCTACCTCTCCTGGAACACAACACACTAAATTGGTGGCTAACGTGATAACAGGGCAGTCTGTCCTCCAGCGGCTGGGCGCGCTGTCCTCTCTGTGGCTGGAGAGCAGGGGAAGCCGTGGTGAAGAGCCCTCCACGCCTCTTCTTCCTCTGCCTTCCCTCTGAACGCTTGTCTTCGTCCTCTTCTTTCCTTCGATTGGCGTCCATCTCTTTGGTCCTGCTCTCCTCCTCCGTTCTCCTCCTCCTCTGTTCACCTGCTGGCCACAGTGGTGCATTGGGTCGGTTTTTATCGAAACCTTCTACCATCCTTGGGGAAACCATGACAACCTCAATCTGAACGCGTTCTGAATGATGGGCGGGGAAACGGTACGCAGTTGAGTTGTCATGGTTTCTGAACATTCACTCTTTTTGCAGATTTTTAGCAGGGGATTGATCGACGGGGTTCACCAATGAGAATCAAGGACCGGAGTTCTGTATTATGAATACACACATTCATGTTCAATTTGTTCCTCGTCATTGCAAATTGATGAATTATGGGCGGAATCGCTCAAGACCATAAATGCAAGCGCTGCTTCGACGTATCCAGCAGAATAAATCACCCTTGAGTCCGTGTCGTCTCGTCTCCATCAAGGCTGTTGGCTTCCGTCTCTGCTCTCCGCTGAAGGCCCCGTCCCTCCTCCCGTGTCCTCCTCCTCTTCTCTCTGTTCTTGGCTCCCGTCCGACCCTGTGCGGTCCTGCAGGGGCGCTCAGAGCGTGTTCTGTTTGTCCCGCTCCATCACTCGGTTCCGGCCCCTCCATCCAGGGTACCGGGGGACGGCGGTGAAGTGGCCCATCTGGTGTGTTCTGGGTGGGGGGGGGGGGGGGGGGGGGGGGTGCAGGTTCTGTTCTCTGGCCAGGTGGTCCGCCCCGCATGCCCTATCAACACACACCTGTTTGGGGGGTCCCCGGCGGGGGGGGCAGGCGGCTTCATTAGATCGGACCCCCGCGGAATCCGATTCGGGAGACGGCGCCCGGGTCCCGCCGCGGCCCCTGATTGGATCGGGCCGCTGGTTCTTCGTTCAGCCGATCACCGTGATGATTGTTTTAACGAGAGCCGTCGGCAGCCCCCCTCCTCCGGGCGCCGCGCCCCTGTCAATGAAGAATTATGACGTGTTCAAATGCCCAGACAAGCTGTTCCTCTCCTGCTGTCTCTGTCACCTCCCCCTCTCCTCCCCTCCTCCTCCCCCTCCTCCCCTCCTCCTCCCCTCCTCCTCCCCTCCTCCTCCCCCTCCTCCCCCTCCTCCCCCTCCTCCCCCCCCTCCCCGGCGCCCTGCCTGCTCCGGGCTGGCTGGCTGGTGGCAGCGGTTGCCACCAATCTACTTTTAGAGGAGCCACCTGGTGTGGCCGCTGACGCCACATCACAAGCCATTTGAGAATCTATCCGTTAGTGACATCACAGTCGGTAGTCCCCACCCACAGATGTGTGATGGATGAGCCCACAGGGCCACCAGGTGGACCGCACCAACTGGCCGGCTGATCCATGCTGATCTACTGAGCTCTGAAGCAAAGTGAGATCATGGCTCTTAAACCCTCCCCTCCTCTTATAGTGTCATGTGGTGTCGGGTCAGAGGTCATCAGGATCAGAGGGAAGTTTATTGGCTCTCGTACAAAATGCCAACAAATGATTAAATGGCCCCTATTTTACCACCAGATGTGGCGTTGATTAGCTATAAGTATGATGGATGCTAGATCACACGAGCAGTTGGTACAGTCCACTGGGTAAGCTTGCAGGCTGGTTTATCTATCCTGCCAGTTGGTACAGTCCACTGGGAAAGCCGATCAATCCATCACACATCTGGGTGGAAACGCTCCCATGACGTTAGCCTGTGAACTGGCGTCCTAACGGCTACTGGACATCACACCTGCTGGTCCAATAGCGTCATATTCTTACCAAACATACATAATGGCAATGTTATTACCGGGCAGCGCCATTTAGCATGTAGCTCGATTATGCTAAGAGTGCAGCTCACTCCAGCTTGAGGCCTCAGAGGGAGCAGTGAGGTCCATCAGGGAGGTGCTGTCCTTGGGTTTGGTTGGGTGGTGAACGCCCTGGTGTGTAGTTGTAGGGCGGGGCTGGGCCGGCTGGGCCGGTGCTGCAGCCGGCCCAGCCGGCCCAGCCCAGCCCGCTGCAGCCGCCGTACATCACAGAGGGTCTGATCCACGGGGTGTTTAATCGACTGTGCAGATTGATTTTTCTCCCCACTTCCCAAGGGTCCTGTGCTTCGCTGCTATGCAGCAAACCGAAGCATCAAAATATATATATATTTATATATTTATATACATCCATATATTTATATAGGCTAGAATTAGAGGCGGGGAGGAAAACTTTCTCAGCAGATGAGAAACACTGGGGGACACGGGGAATGGTAGACAAGCTTGAACCCATCTCTCTCTGTCCCTCACCCCTTTCTCTCTCCCCCCACCTTTCCTCTCCCTTCCTTTCTCTCTTTCTCTCTCCCCCCCTATCCCCCTCCGACTACAGCCGTATTGCAGACACCAGGAGCGTCTGTACACAGTACACAGTATACAGTACAGTACACCAGGAGCGTCTGTACACAGTACACAGTACACAGTACACAGTACACAGTACAGTACACCAGGAGTGGTCGTACACAGTACACAGTACAGTACACAGTACAGTACACCAGGAGCGGTTGTACACAGTACAGTACACCGACGGTTGGCGTCCGTACACAGCACTCCCCACACAAACTCACCTTGTTGTTGTCACCTGAGGTCACCATGAACCGACGCCAACCGCCAGCAGATCTGTTTATCTGCTGCGGCTTTTTTTCTAAACTCCATGTCTCCTGTACCCCCCGTTAGCCCCCAGCGCCCCTCCCCAGCAGGTCACCCTGCAGCCGCTCGGCAACAGCAACAGCACCTCCGTCACCGTTGCCTGGGATACGCCGCCTCCGGACCAACAGAACGGCATCATCCAGGAGTACAAGGTAGAGGGACACAGTGACAGAGAGAGAGAGAGAGAGAGAGTGTGTGTGTGTGAGAGAGAGAGAGAGAGAGAGAGAGAGAGAGAGAGATGATAGATAGATAGATAGATAGATAGATAGATAGATAGATAGATAGATAGATAGATAGATAGATAGATAGATAGACAGACAGACAGACAGACAGACAGACAGACAGACAGATAGATGGATAGACAGTATATAGACATATGGTTGGATAGACAATGTACAGTATATAATCACCAAGCAGGTATAATCATGCATGTATTATTCATTTCTCTCTGAACAGAATAATAACATGAGAACAAGTCCATCGCTTTCTCATCACGTACGCCTTTAAGAGCACAGGAAAAATCACACAGACTGCAATTTTACCGCACATCACCAGAATATTAACCCCCCATTCTGTGAATGAACACCCTGCTCTCCTGATGGCCAGGAGAGCAGGGTGTTCAGATCATCGCTCTCTGGTGATGATCACACAGATTTTGGCGTTAATTGTTTTGATCTCAGTTTGTTTTTAGATGTATTGTGGGAATGGGTGTGTAGATATTTTGTAGTTCACCATTTGCTTCTGGATTATTCTTAGTGTTCTTCTGTTCTGTGTTGTCCTTATTGATTTGTCCTTGTATGCTGCTGGAACACTGGAATGTCCCTTTGGGGATATATAGTCTTATCTTACCTTATGATGAATCCTGTCTGCCATTAGATAGTCTTATCTTACCTTATGATGAATCCTGTCTGCATCCTATGTCTGCATGTCTCTCTGTGTCTGTCTGTCTGTCTGTCTGTCTGTCTGTCTGTCTGTCTGTGTGCATGTTTGTCTCTGTCCCTTTCCTGTCTGTCTGGCTGCGTGTTTGTCTCTTTGTCTCTCTTGTCTCTGTCTGTATCTTTGTCTCTCTGTCTTTTCTGTCTGTCTCTCTGTCTGTCTCTCGGTCCTGTCTTTCTGTATCTCTTGTCTCCCTCTGTCTGTTTGTCTGTCTGTCTGTCTCTCTTGTCTCTGTCTGTCTGTCTGTCTGTCTGTCTGTCTGTCTCTCTTGTCTCTGTCTGTCTGTCTCTCTTGTCTCTGTCTGTCTGTCTGTCTCTCTGTCTGTCTGTCTGTCTCTCTTGTCTCTGTCTGTCTGTCTGTCTGTCTCTCTCTCTGTCTGTCTGTCTCTTTTGTCTCTGTCTGTCTGTCTGTCTCTCTCTCTGTCTGTCTGTCTGTCTGTCTGTCTATCTTGTCTCTGTCTGTCTGTCTCTCTGTCCTGTCTGTCTGTCTTTCTTGTCTCTGTCTGTCTGTCGGTCTGTCTGTAGATTTGGTGTGCGGCCAATGAGAGTCAGTTCAGTGTGAACCGTACGGTGGACGCAGCCGTGCGCTCCGTGGTGCTGGGGGGGCTGCAGGCCGGGGTGCAGTACTACGTGGAGGTGGCTGCCAGCACCAGCGTCGGGGTGGGGGTGCGGAGCAAGCCCCAGCTCATTGTTCTAGGTAACACACACACACACACACTGAGAGACACAGACACACACACACACACACACACACACACACACACACACACACACACACCCACACAGAGACACACACACACACACACACACACACACACACGCACACGCACGCACGCACACACACACAGAAACACACACACACACACACACACACACACACACACACCCACACAGAGACACACACACACACACACACACACACACACACACACACACGCACACGCACGCACGCACACACACACAGAAACACACACACACACACACACGCACACACACAGAACCACACCCAGACATATGGTCACAGATGGACGCACACACACACACAGACATATGTGCACAGACACGTGTGTACACATTACACAGATGTGCGAGCACACACACACACACACACACACACACACACCAAATAACCCACACACATACACATGGACACACATGCATGCACACACACACACACACACACACACACACACACACATGCACACAGATGTAGGCACATACCCAGACACATGGCCACACATGCATGCACACACAAACATACCCCCCCCATCCCCACACACCCACACACACACACACACACATGTTTGGACATACAATAGCTATATATTAAATATTTCCGGTGTGAGAGGTTTTGAAGGGGAAAAAAAAACATTTACACATTTTTTTCATATGCATAAAAATCATTCAACCATGTGGATATAGGTGTCTATAAGGAATCAATACAATTTCAGTTACCGTAGCCACTGGCTAGGCGTTAGCCATATCAATAATCCCCTTCAATATCTGGCCAGCCGACACTAACAAAGTAGATGGGTTATTGTGGGAGCTTATCGGCCAATCACATCGCATGACCACAGCTGAAGGATACACTGAGTGTATAAACCCTGAATCAATAAGAGGGACCCGGACTGATGCTCATTCTGGGGCACGAGTGACAGCTGGATGGAGGGGGGAGGCACAGGGAGGGAGAGACAGAGAGGGAGAGAGAGGGAGGAATGGGTGGAGCGGAAAATATATAGAGAGAGATGGGGGACAGGGAGGGGGAGAGATGGGGGTGCAAGAGGAAGAAAGTGGTAGAGAGAAAGAGAAGGAGAGAGAGAGGGGTGAGACAGGCTGAGGGAAAGATAGAAAGAGAGAGAGGGAGGAGAGGGAAAGAGATAGAGAGAGAGACAGCGGGAAGGAGAGAGACAGGGGTGACACAGTCTAAGGGAGGGGGGTGAAGGGGGCACAGAGAGATAGACAGAGAGAGGAAATAGAGGAGTGTTTGGGAGGGCGCTTAATGATAAGGCTGTGTGTGTGTGTGTGTGTGTGTGTGTGCGGGTGTGTGTGTATGTGTGTGTGCGTGTTTGCGTGTGCGTGCGCGTGTGCATGCGTGCGTATGTACGTGTGCGTGTGTGCGTGCGTATGTGTGTGTGTGTGTGTCGGCTGGAGTCTGTGAATCTAATTTCACAGCACAGTAGCCGCAACAGAGAAAATCAAAGTGAGTCAGGGCTGTCCTGTCAGTGCCATGTCTGCAGCTGATGAACTCAACCTCACTGCTGGGCGCAGAGCTCGGCCTCTTTATGTTTCTTTTATTATTGGCCTGTCAGCTGTTTTTATTCATTCATTGGCCTTGGACTGAGCTGTGTGTGTGTGTGTGCGTGTGTGTGTGTGTGTGTGTGTGTGTGTGTGTGTGTGTGTGTGTGTGTGTGCGTGTGTGTGCGTGCTTGTGTGTGTGTGTGTGTGTGTACGTGTGTGTGCGTGTGTGTGTGTGCATGTGTGCATGTGTGTGCGTGTGTGTGTGTGCGTGTGTGTGTGCATGTGTGTGCGTGTGTGTGCGTGTGTGCGTGTGTGTGTGTGTGTGTGTGTGTGAGTGTGTGTGTCTGTGTGTGTGCGTGTGTGTGTGCGTGTGTGTGTGTGTGTGTGCGTGTATGTGTGTGTGTCCATGTGTGTGTCCGTGATGTTTCTGAGTTCTGCTGTCAGGCTCCTATCTGTATTTAGTTCCGTACGGCTGTCACCAAATACAAAAAACAATGAATGTTGAATCAAAAAACCCTGAAAATATAATGTTAGGTTACATTCTTTTTTTATTGTCTCTCTCCCTCTCTATCTCTCCCTTTTTCTCTCTATACATATACATTACATTGTACTACCCCGTGTGTGTGTGTGTATGTGTGTGTAATGTGTCTCTGTTCCTCCCCTGCAGGTACAGAGCTGAGGGATCTCTCCCCAGGGGGTCCGGGGGGCCCAGACGGGGGCAGCAGCCTCTCCGAGGTGGTGAAGCAGCCGGCCTTCATCGCAGGGCTGGGGGGCGCGGTGTGGATCGTCCTGATGGGCTTCAGTGCCTGGCTGTACTGGAGGAGGAAGAAGAGGAAGGGCATCAGCAACTACGCAGGTGACCTGTCTCTGTCTGGGGGGCCGGGGGGTCTAATGGTCCAGGTGACCTGTCTCTGTCCGGGGGGGGTCTGACGCTCCAGGTGACCTGTCTCTGTCTGGGGGGGCCGGGGGGTCTAACGGTCCAGGTGACCTGTCTCTGTCCGGGGGGGGTCTGACGCTCCAGGTGACCTGTCTCTGTCTGGGGGGGGGGGGGGGCAGGGGTCTGACAGTCCAGGTGACCTGTCTCTGTCTGGGGGGCCGGGGGGTCTAACGGTCCAGGTGACCTGTCTCTGTCTGGGGGGGGTCTGACGCTCCAGGTGACCTGCCTCTGTCTGGGGGGGCCAGGGGGGTCTAACGGTCCAGGTGACCTGTCTCTGTCTGGGGGGGGGGGGGGGGGCAGGGGTCTGACAGTCCAGGTGACCTGTCTCTGTCTCGGTAGAACGTTATGTCGACTTACGTTTTCCCTCAGCCAGTTTCTTGTAGGCAGGACTAAAACAATATGCAGGCAGATTATGTGTGACTGTATTATAAAAGACCTGGGTCTCAGTCAAGACCAGTAGACCGTAGGGTGAAGACCAGGGTCACAGTCAAGACCAGTTGACCGTAGGGTCAAGCTCTTCCTGGCTTCACTGAAACGTTACCCATAGAATCCTCAGAATCCTTGCGTTGCGTCTGAGGATTTCTGGTTGAAGCCCTGGCAGACCAGACCCTTCACTAGCGCTAGCTAGCTTCACTAGCCTCCCATAGCATCAATGCTCGGTGTGAGGAGCACATGGCTCCACTCCCCCCCCCCCACATGGCTGTGAATTCCACAGCCATTCCACCAATCAGAAGGGTATCATCAGGTATGTGGAGCTGCGGTGTGTCCCACCGGGGCGTGGGCCTCAGCAGAGCGCCGGCCACCCCGCCTGCTCATTAACACCGGGCGCCTGAACGCACTCTGCTCTCCTCGGATGCGAGCATCTGCCCGAGCGACTGAACAGTCGACAGTAAACAGGTTTTGTGAGTGTGAGCGCGGCCTCAGAGTGTCTCCCGGAGTCCCGCGCGGCGGCGGCGGCAGTGCCGCCGCCGTCTGAGTGCTGATCCAGTCACAGATGTGCCTCCATGTGTGCTGGCTGAGGCAGGAGAGCAGAACAAAGGGAATGTATTCAGAGGCAGATGGAAGCGTGGGCCTATTTGCTTTCATTCACAGTGCACTGATGTGCATCTCCTCTGAACGCCCACCCGGCCCCCACCCCAGCCAGCGCTGAAATACGTTTATTTGAGATAAGTTAACATTACCTCACCATTATGCTCCGTGGCCCATGTAGCTTAGCACATTAATGAGACCGGCGTGGAGATGCAGCGGCCGGCGGTAATTCCCTTGTCGTCTGTAGTGGGGGAACATATAGCTGTTAATTAGCATCACGGTAGCAGTGTGGCTTTTATTAACTATTTACAGGCCGCTCGTGGTGAGTGTGAACGTGGTCAGCAGTCTGCATTCTGCTGTTCTGCGGTCTGTCTGTCTTTGAGAAATGCATTAGTGGTCACGCCTGTAAAACCTATTAAAAATACATTTTGTGTCGACTACTAATATACATATATAATGTGTTGATATATATATATATATATATGCAGAACATCAAATAAAATATGAAGCATGTTTTTAATAATCTGTATTCGTTTCACTTTCAGTTCAGTCCTTCACCTTCACGCGTGCAGGTACGTTTAGATACACGAGTATATTGAAATATTCATAACACAGTATGCATAGTATTCCTGGTGTTTGTCTTGCCTAACAAGCTCCTCTTCCTCTTCCTCCGTCCTCCTGTTCGTCTTCTTCGGCACCTCAGTGACGTTCCAAAGAGACCAGGGGCTGATCCGGAACGGCAGGTGAGAACGTGAGAGAACCCCCGCCCCTCCCCCGCCCCAGTGAGAAGTGTGTCCGTATCACACATCAACATGTGATGCTTCATCTTTCATCTACATGCTGCTCCTCAGGCACCTGACATGTGACCCTGCAGTTCACGTCGTCCTGGCCCACCAGGGTTCAAACCAACCAGGAAGAAGCATTTCCTTTCTGCTTTAACTGGTGTCTCTTTTAACGAGGCTGTGCACTTAAAGGGGATGTGGATTCCGGAGTCCACATGTGTCGGTTCCTGCATGCGTCGGTTCCGCGCTGTTGACTGGTTTGCTCCGGGTTCATTCGAGGATGTTGGGGGATGCGAGCAGAGGGAACCGCAGGAGGGAGGTGGGGGCGGGGGTGGAGTAGGAGGGAGGCTGGTGGCGGTGGGAGTGGGGGTGGGGGTTTGAGTGGTGGCGGTGGCGGTGGGGGTGACGGTGGAGTAGGAGGGAGAGGGGTGGGGGTGGAGTGGTGGTGGGGGTGATGGTGGAGGCGGTGGCGGTGGGGGTGCAGATGAAATTTACCGGTTGACAGACTTGGCGTGTGCTGTTAAAATGCACCAGTGTTATGCATGGAGATGACAACATAATGACCCTGTGGTGGTTTGGAGGGTAGTGGGGGGCAGTGAGGTGGGGGGGGGGGGGGGGGGAAGGGGGAGCAGGGGGGAGGAGGGGCTGTGGTGGCTGACTGGTGTCTCCTGGTGGGGGCTCTGCCTGTAAGCCCCCCCCCCGCCCAGACTCGCCAGGATCAGTGGGTTCTGACCCTCGGATCACCGCGAGGATGATCGTCCTTGAAGCTCCTCTTCTTCGCGGGCCCCTTCGTCTTCATGGTCTTCATCACTCTGGGCGCTCTCCTCTGGATGCTTCCCTTGCATTTTGTCACGCCTTCACAAGCCCGAAGCACACACACAGAAACACACACACACACATTCTGAACATAATATGACATTTGTCTGGGGTGTGTGTGTGTGAGTGTGTGTGTGTGTGTGTGTGGGGGGGGGGGGGGGGGGGTTGGGTGCCTTTGCCTGTGTGTCTATGTACATGGGGGTCTTCTTGCACGTCTATGTGTATGGGTGGGGGGTTTGTTGTGTGTGTGTGTGTGTGTGTATACATGTGCATGGATTGTTTGTATATATATATATATATATATATATATATATATATATGTGAGGATGTGTGTGCCTAGATAGGTACCTGTGTGTGTGTGTGTGTGTGTGTGTGTGTGCATGCGCACATGTGCGTGTGCGTGCATACGTGTGTGTGTGTGTGTGTGCCTGTGTATCTTTGTGATGCAGGTGTGCATACAGCCATGCATACATAAGTATGAACATGAGCCTTAAAGCAGCATAAATACAAGCTTTGTGACAGGATGTGCATTCCCAGTGCTATACCTCATAACAACGCATTTACATGTATGTTTAATACATCAGTCTGCTCACGTATGTGTGTGAACGTGGGTGTGTGTGTGTGAACGTGTGTGTGTGACGGCGTGTGTGGGACATGATTCACATCACTGTGTGACCGGCGGAGGGCCGGCCGCGGGGTCCATCGCGGCGAGGTCTCCGTGCACGCGGCCAGCCGGACCCCCCAGACGGACCGGCCCGTGGACCGGCTCGCTGAGGGTCCGGGCGCCGGCCGGGCAGCACCGCGACACGTCCGCCCGGCTCAGGGGGCGACGCAGTCGCACGATATTCCTCCACTGAATTACAGTCATGAAGCCCCCCGCCCCCACACACACACACTACACACACACACACACTACACGCACACACACTGCGTTCTGTTTTACTGTTGTATTTGATGAGGCGCTGTCTACCCCACAAAGCCACGTAATGGGTTTTTTCAGTTGCTATGGGAACGCTGCCTCCTCCACCACCTCCTCCACCACCACCTCCACCACCACCTCCACCACCACCACCTCCACCAGCACCGCTGCAGCCCTGCCTGCTCTGCCAGAGGGTGTGTGTGTGTGTGTGTGTTCCATCCTCAATTTAAAATGTAAATTCCTGCCGTAGCGCTGTAGCCCCCCGACTACGGACAGACAGCGCTCACCGCCGTGTGGGCCTCCCCCTGTGCCGGGTCCCAGTCGGGGGGCCGTCAGAGGAAGACAGGACTGTCTCTCCGGATGCTGATTCATGGACTCGGCGGGTCGGGTCCCTTTTGTTTGTGTAGCGCTGAAGCTTGGGCCTCGCAGGGTTCACAGGCTCCACATTATGCAGCGTGAACCCCAATACTAAGCCCTCTGAAGGACCCCGAGGAAGACTCCCCCATGCCGGGGGGGGGAGTGTGTATTATTGTCTGTTCCACAGGGAGATGCTGTCTATATTGAATAGGATCACCTATTTTCTGTTTATTATATTAGTAGTGGAGAAACATGCATTGTTCTAACTTAATTGCTAGAACAATGCATTTATTCCAGTATGTTGTGAATGAAACCAGATGGTGATTAGTGGTGTTCCTAGGGGAAAGGTTACGGGTGGAACCCTGATGTCCTAGCTGTAAGCATCCTTGAGCAAGGATGTCCCCTAACCCCTACCTACTCCTAATGACATGTGTCTGGATCCCCCTCCAGTCACTTGGGACTCTTTGAAAGTGTCTGCCAAATCACTACCAACTAAAATGTGCTCAATTGGATTTCAGGTTTCTGCACTGATCTGTAGCATCTGTTTAATATCAGTGCAGGCTGAATGTTTACCACTTTTCTCTCTTTGTTTGTCTCACCCTCTCTCGTGTCCTCCACCCATGGTTCCCCCCCTCCTCCCGGTTCTCTCAGCCGGCCAGGACTGCTGAAGGCCGGGGACCAGGGTCTGCCCTGGCTGGCCGACTCCTGGCCCTCCACCAGCCTGCCTGCCAACGGTGCCCTGGGGAGCCCCAAGGCCGGCGCTAACTTTGGCCGCGGAGGTGAGGAAGAGCCGGTGGGGTTGTGGGTTCAGTGTTCATTACTGGCTGGGAGTGGTGTGGTGGTGGGGGTCACGGAGAGAGAGACACACACACACTGGGCTCAGCTTCTGTTGCCTTTGGTTCACGCTTTGAGTTCAGTGGATGTTCTCCTCACGGTCTCATCCTTGCCTCCTCCCATTGCCTCCCATTCCCCTCCTGCTCGATTCCTTTTGCCCTTTTCTGTCCTCTTCTCCTGTCCTGTCCTCCTCTCACTTATTTTCAGGCGCTTGTTCTCTTTGTGTTTTCTGTTGGGACGACACTATCTGTTGTTATTATCTCATGTTGTTATCTCGTCCGTTTGATTTGTGTACCTCAGGGTGGGGTAGTGGCAGGGATGTTTGTCTCCTTGTCAGAACCTCTTTGGACAATGTCCTCAACCTTCCCACAGAGTGTCTGAGTTCACCGCCAGTGGCTTTGGATGAAAGTGTGAATGACTAAGTGACCGGATATAAAGTGTTTGTTCGAATGAGTCAAAAAATCTGTCTGGAGAACAGTCTGTGGTTCCGCAGTTGCGTGATTTCATCTAGGATTGCAACAGAAAATGTGGTCTGTGTGTCAGGTCCTGTGGAGATCAAGTGTCTGTGTTAGCCTTCGTGTCATTAGCGCCCTTTAGCTTCTCCAGCTAACCTCCGCTGGCCAGCAGGGTTTCTGGGTAATTCTGAAGGTTAGAGTCCTTCTCAGAGCGGACAGCCTCCTCCTATCCAACACCCAGCATGTGGCCCTCTACCTGCTATACTAATTATTCCAGCAGATAATCACTTTTATTCATATCAAGTCTGCTCTGAAGCCTGGACGCGAGCAGCAGGGAATGCTAATGACCTTAAAGATGTGTTAGCTTCCCGCTAGCAGCGGCGCTATCACGTAGCACCAAGTCTGGCCACTCAGGACTGATTAGAATCCAGTTAGGGAGGGCAGGGTAGAGTAGCTGTTAGCTAGGTCGTCGGTGAGGCCAAGCTCAAAGCTTCTGGGTTTGATCCCGAGTGTCCGCAGCCTATCTGTCGGCATCCTTGAGCAAGATGACCTCCCCCTCCACGACCTGCTCCCTAACACCATGCTTCTGGATTCACAAGTCGTTAAGCTCGAGCGCCGCGGCTAAATTAGCTATTTTGCGCTCATCCGGGCAGACGTGCATCGCGTTGCTAAGTCCGCGCGTCACGCACAGGCCCACAGTGTCTGAAGCCCCCTGACCCTTAGCCATTTACCCTCAGGACAAAGGGAAACACACCCTACATTTCAAGGAAGAACCCCTGAGAAGGAACCCAGAAGAGGGCTGGGGTGCAGTTAGAGCCCAATCGGCCGAGATATCACGGTGATGAACACAATCAACGGTTAAGGCTAAGTGGTTAGAGGACAGAAGATTAGCAACGAGTTATGAATGGCTCATGAATGACTCCGCCCCCCCCCCCCCCCCCCCCCCCAGACGTGCTGCCGTCGGCGGCTGTGGAGAAGAGTGGCACCCTGCTGTCTGACGGGGCCATCTACAGCAGCATCGACTTCATGGGCAAGGCGGGCTACAGCAGCCCCTCCAGGGCGCCGCTGCCCACCCCCTACGCCACCACACAGATCCTCCAGTCCAACAGCTTCCACGAGCTGGCGGTGGACCGGCCGGACCCCCGCTGGAAGGCCTCGCTCCAGGCCCAGCAGGAGATGGCCAACCTGGGCTACTCTCTCACCGACCGCCGGCCCTGTAACGGTACGAGACGCCAGAGGGGGGCGGGGGGGGGCAGGGGGAGACATGAATTAAAGATGCTCCGTCCATGCTTGTGGTTTTCAGAGTGATATGCAGGAGAATGTTGGTTTGCTTGTGTGTCTAAGCCCTAAGGGTCCATCTACCATGTTCTTCATGGTATCATGGTATATCTATATACCATGTTCTTCACCCCATATTTAGAAATATTTAAACAAATATTTTGTTTAAATATGAACAAATATTTAAATAAAAACAACAATGCTAAATGAAAGCCTAAATATTAACATTGCTACCTAAAAGACAGTATCATCCTCACTAACTTAATTATTTGATCTACATAACATGTATTTTAAAGGTAAACATTAGCATCACCAACTTAATAACCTAGTACGATTGCTAACTTAATAAATTATGTTACCTTTGCTAATTCAAAAGGTCAATGTTATAATCAATTATTCCATAGCTAAATACAAAAGTGCTATCTTGACTGGAACATAAAACACTGCTTCTGATGTCCAACGTCCCCAAGGGATCGAGAGAGAGAGTCAGAGCGAGCCAGCGAGAGAGAGAGAGTGAGAGAGAGAGAGAGAACGTAGCTAGACATTTTCACTTCACAAGCTGAATAGTACAATTCAGCACTAAATCAAGATAAGAGGAGTACATATTTTCATATTAATTTAAAAAGTGACCCTTTGTCTTTTTTTTTATTACGCCTCCATCTTGAATATCATTTTTTTTCTCCCTCTCTCTCAGCCTTGGGAAATGTCAGAAAATTAACACAACATTTCCCGATGATAACGCAATGTAACATTTCTGCGTCGGGGGCCAGCGCTGGTGAAATCACCATGGCTGCCCTTCTCCGGGCCACGGCATTAACTACCAAACAAATTGTCCCGCAAGGCAATTAGCTCGGCATACTTAAGTCTGCGTGCCATTTTCTCCAGCTATTCATTCATTCATTAATTTCTCAATCCTTGTTCTTTTGTCATTCTTCTTGTAATGGAAAAAAAATGGAAAGGTTTAATGAAAGTATACATTCTAGTTTGTGGCGCTTGTCTTGATGGCCCAGTGGACAGGGGAACAGCCTGGGAGACAGGAGGACAGGAGGACAGCCTGGGGACTGGGGGACGGCCCAGTGGACAGGGGGACGGCCTGGGGACAGGGGGGATGGCCCTGTGGACAAGGGGACGGCCTGGGGACAGGGGGACGGCCCTGTGGACAGGGGGGATGGCCCTGGCGCCGGCCTTCAGGATTAACGAGTTGCCAGGTCTGGTTGCTGCTCCGACGCTCACACGAGGAGCACGGGGGAGAACATGTCAGCCTTACCTGAGAGATAAGGGGGGGAGAGAGCAGGGGGGGGGGGAGAACACGGGGGGGGGGGAGAGAGCAGGGGGGGGGGGGGGGGAACACGGGGAGGGGGAGAGCACGCAGGGGAGACCGAGGTGAGGCGATGGCGGGGGAAGGTCCCGGGCGTGGGATGATATGCGCTAGGTGAGCGCTGCACCTCTTTAAGAAATGTCAATGCGGTGGAAAAAGCCCCGATATGAACGGCAGGATCCTTGTGGTTGTCAGCAAACACAGAGGGGCAGCCGAGACGAGAGCCAGGTGGGAGTCGCAGATAAGATAGCAGATATGCTCTTAAGGCCCCGGCTCTGCAGGCTGAGAGGAACGTGGAGATGAATGCTCCGAGTCTGTGATGTGTGGGTGTGGAGCGACGTATGGGTGAATGTACAGGTAGGGCTGAATGGATGTGTGTGTGAATAGATATGTGTGTGTGTGTGTTAATATATGTGTGCTTTAATGTGCGGTTGTATGTGTGTGTGCATGACTGTAGGTGTGTGTATGAATACAGGTATGTGTGTGAGTTTCTTTGTCTGAATGTATGTAGGAATTTATGTGTGTGTGTGTGTGTGTGTGTGTGTGTGTGTGTGTGTGTGTGTGTGTGTGTGTGTGTGTGTGTGTGTGTGTGTGTGTCTGTTTGTGTGTGTGTGTGTGTGTGTGTGTGTGTGTGTGTGTATGTATGTGTCTGTGTGTGTCTCTCTGTGTGTGTGTGTGTGTGTGTGTGTGTGTGTGTGTGTGTGTGTGTGTGTGTGTGTGTGTGTGTGTGTGTCTGTTTGTGTGTGTGTTCTGTGTACATACACATGTTGTCTGTGTGTACGCTCTCTGATTAATGTGTATGTAGGGTATGATCATGTGATGTTATGAGCACATGGTGTGATCACATGTTTTGATGACATGCAACCTCCCTCCCTCTCTCCTCCAGGGGGGAAGTCGACAGCGGGGGGCAAGAGGAAGAAGGTCAGGGCGGGGTCAAAGACCCCCAAGCCCGGCGGGTCCTGCTGGTCCAACACCCCGCTGCCCCCCCCACCCATGCACCCGCTCCCGGGCACCGAGGTCCACCTGGACCGCTACCCCCCAGAGACCCTCGCTGGGAGGTGTGGACCCCCCCCCCCCACACACACTCACACACACTCACACACTCACACACACACACACTCACACACACACACACACACACACACACACACACAGACACACACACACACACACACACACACACACACACACAAACAGACACACACACACACACACACACACACACACTCACACACACACACACACACACACACACACACACACACACACACACAGACACACACACACACACACACACACACACTCACACACACACACACACACACACACACAGACACACACACACACACACACACACACACACACACAGACACACACACACACACACACACACACACACACACACACACACACACACACACACAGACACACACACACACACACACACACAGACACACACAAACAAACACACACACAGACACACACACAGACACACACACACACACACACACACACACACACACACACACACACACACACACACAGACACACACACACACACACACAGACACACACACACACACACACACACACACACACAGACACACAGACACACACACACACAGACACACACAAACAGACACACACACACACACACACACACACATACACACACACACACACACCCGGAGGGGAGAATAATAACACACAGAGCGGAGGCTGCACCTGAGCCCTCTCTGCGTGGGGGCTTTTATTTTGTGAAATCACTGATTCACAAATTAAAAGTTCCTCCCCGGTATTTAGATTTCCACAGTATTAAGCCCTCTTGATTCGTGTAATAGCCCAACCAATGAAAACAATCAGGTTGATTTTTTAACTATTTTATTTAATTGAATCCTGGCCGTGCCTGATTGCTGGTATAGTGATGGTGTTGTGGTGGTGCTTTAATGGTCCCAGGCTCCAACACGTTTCTGTACAACGGCTGAAAACATGTCACATTAACATACACTTTAATAATTCATATTGTTTTTAACCCTATTATTAAGATGTATGTGTGCACTATTCTTTTGGCTCATACTGATACTCATACTACTACATTTCTCTTGTCTACAGTCTTTAGCTGTGTTTCTATGGCTGGTCCTCAGTGTGTGATTCTACTCCCCAGCCTCCTGTGTTTGAAGTGTCCCACCTGGTTAACCCCCACTGTCCACGCCACAGGTACGACAGTGACGGCTGGGCCCCGCCCCTGTCCGTCCAGACCTACCTGCACCACGACCTGGAGCACGGCGGGGAGCAGGAGCACGGCCCCGCCCCGCTCTTAAAGGGGCGGACCGCCTCGCCCATGACCGCCCCCTTCGGCCAGTCGTCTTCCACCTCCCTGAGCTCCGCCCACCACGAGGAGATGCAGTCCATACTGCAGGCCCACCTGGACGAGCTCACGCGGGCCTACCAGTACGAGGTGGCCAAGCAGACGTGGTGAGGCTCTCTCTGTTCTGGTGCTGGTTCTAGTGGGTCAGGGGGGGGGGGGGGGGGGGGGGGGGGGGGTCCTAGCTGAAGAGATGAGGGTTGGAACCCCAACAGCTGCCTACTTGTACACTCTTGAGCAAAGCAGCTCAATGACCGCTCACCACTCAGCAGGTTCACTGGTTTTCCAGTTGGACTAACCCTGGGTTCCCCAAACGGTGGGTCGTTGATTTAAAATATGAGTTAAAGGGTCTGAAAGGGCTCATGAAGGTGCTGTAAATGAACTCTGTAGCCACGCGGTAACCCGGGACTGGCCCCCTGCTGTGGTGCGCTGGCCGGTGGGTCACGCTGAAGATGATGACACAGCGTGAAGGATGTTCAGAGCGGACAGACGGGTGTCACGGACCCAGAAAGGATCAGGTTCTGTGCGACCGGTGTGTCCTGTTTGTTGTGCTGTGTTCCGTGGCTCTCTTTGTAATGTGTTTTGCGGCAGGTTAGCGGCAGGTCTCGCCGTCACCCCATGTGAAGCAGTGATTAGTGCGTCCTGGGAGCCGTTCTCAGCTAAATGCCAGCGCTACTCAGGCCCGGCGCAAACCCTCCACTGTGCTTCCAGTTCAGGTGGCGGTGGCGGCACAGCATGCGAGTGGCTCCATAATCCGCCCCCACAAGCACCGCCACCCCCACCGCCACCGCCCCCACAAGCACCCCCACCCCCACCGCCATCACCACCGCCACCGCCACCCCGCCCCACCCACCACGGCTCTGGCGTGGGTTTTCTATTCCGCAGAAGGTTTTGCATATCAATGGCGTCTGTTTGAGTTAACGCGGTTCGGGGCGGCCGTGTTAACACGTGCCCCCCCCCCCCCCCCCCACCCCATGGAGCAGTGGTTTCCAGGGAGTGGGATGGATAACAGCTCGGTGCTGATTACCCCTCCGCGTGACGGCGTGCTGGAAGGACCCCGCGCGGCGGTGACAACGCGCGGCGCCGAGGGGTAATGACGGGGTGGGGCAGGAAGTGTGGCCGACCGCGGGGGCCGTGATTATGCGCCTCCTCCTCCTCCTCCTCCTCTTCCCCCCTCTTCCTCCTTCCTGGTGGGAGGACGGCAGACCTGGGGGGGGAGGATGGACCTGTCCATCCATTCCGCCTCCCACTCCCTCTCCCTCCTGCCTCCCTCTCCCTCCCTCGTTGGTACCAATTACCGGGCCATTGTGTGAGCGAGGCTGCAACGCGAGCCCAGAGCGCCAACAGCAATCAGGAGCAGCATTGCCTCAAAAGCTTAAAATAATAACAATCAGGATCATTTAGGAACAAATCAATGTCTACAAACATTTGCTTTGATCAATTCATCTGTTTATCTGTCATTTCAATGTATTTATGTTTCATCGTTAATATTTGTGTCCCTTTTTCTGTCAGGCACATGAAGGGCAGCCCGAGCCTGAGTAAAGGCCGCATGGGTCCCAGGGACTACATGTCCAGCACGCTGGGCTCGGACCTGGGCACCACCCTGCTGTCTGAGGAGGATGAGGAGGATGAGGAGGGGGAGGAGGAGGAAGAGGAGGAGAGGTACGCGGTGGTCTCGAAGGCTCTGTGTGGGTTTGACTACACCCCCGCTCACAGCATGGACGGCCTGGAGTCCACCGGTACGTCTGCTTCTGGGACCTGGAGGTTCTCCATCTCCATGTGCCATTTTATCTCAGCTGATTTCCAATGTGACTCCCCTAATGTCCCGTTGGGGATCAGTGCTTTCTTACTGTACTGTGATTTCTGTTAGGTAGATGTTATTCAGGAGCTGGTAGGCTTAGGGGCATCTTACTCAAGGATGTCAACAGGGTAGGCTGTCGTTCTCCTTTGGACTGGGATTCAAACACCCTAACCACGACACTGTCATGGACTACACCTCCACCAGACTAATGCTACCTCAAAGCTGTGGTGTGTAGAATTCAACACCATCCAGTGGACCGGACTTGGCAGAAATCAGATCTAATATATTCATAGCTGTTGTTTTAATTGGTGTCTTATGGTGTTCAGTTGGATGCAATCTGAAACCTCACCTGTTGATGTCACTAAATCATAAACCCTACACCTTTAAACAGACCTTAATGTTGTTGGTTCTGGTGGCACAGGTTTTGGGCGCAGGGTGATGTAGTGGCTCCACTCTCAGATGTCATTTCCTGGACTTGATGTCCACAGACTGTCGGCTAATCAACCCCGCACCTGGGGGTAAAATAGTTGCCCTTTAAAGAGACTTTTAAAGAGGCAGTTGGACAGTCAGTCGTAAAACACTGTCATGTTACCAAGGACAAAGGAATTAGCTGCATGGCAAAATTTAAATTTGGTATTTTGTTGCTAAAGGTTATTAATCGTCTCCCACTGAAATTAAAAACTTCAAAAACAAAACTGGACACATTGAGCAGCAGTTCTCCGAAAAAAGTTGGAAAACTTTTTAATGATATCTTGAAATGACGGTGGTGGGTTATTTATGAACCTCCACTATTTATCCTTTTCCTGACAAGAGTTTCTTGCCTAACATGTATAATTTAGGGAGACTTATTATAAACAGGGCTTCTTTGGAACAATTTCTTCAGGACTAGTTTGGAGCGGTTGAAGGCATTTCCACTGGATAGAATGATATATTTTTAATAGTCAAGCTATTGTTAGATGTCAGTTCTTGCCCCCAGCATTGTTTGAAATGTACATGAAGGAAAGGCTATTTTTTATATAATATGCAAAGATCCACAGAACAGCTCAAAATGCAGGTCTTAATAATGCTAAAATATTTGCAGATATTAGCAATGCAAACATGTTTCTCCTGAGGTGTCGTACTCGGCTGTCAGACTATAAACACAAACCCCCGCTTTAGGAACTCAAGCTCAACTCCAGTGAAAGAAGTAAAGTAAAAATAAGTGCTCGCCTTCCTCTGTATGAATCAAAAGGCCAACAAAGCGAGTGGGATGACAGCGTATTCTCCCAGGATCTCGGGTTTGTTTGGCACGAAAGGAAAAGCACACTTTATTTTAACATCTGCGTTGTACAATTTGAGTGGGACCGTTTAATCTGACATATTTGTACTCATTATCTCGAAGTGTTGGGTTTTAGTGGGATCTTAAAGGGCTGTCTTCTGAGTGGTACGGCACCACTCGGAGTGGCTGGGAGAGGATCAGCTTGTGGTAAGAGGGTTCGTCTGTCAGCCAACAGATCTGAGTTCGATCCCCGTCGTCTGCAGGCATTGAACAAGACGCCCATAAGCCTGATCCCAAGTCCCTTTGGGTAAATGCCTCTGCTAAATGACAAAATGGTCAAATAAATGAGGTAAAGCAAAAAGGATGGCCTCTTTCTCTGCCAGTGGATAATATACCACCCAGGGGAAGGCCCTTAAGAAGCAGCTCAAGTACAACTCAACAGCGCAAGCGCTTAGGTCAGATATATCATCTCTGTACCAGCTGACCTACCAGAAGCATCCTCTAGCGATAGTGGTAGCATCAGTAGCTATCACCGTATCTCTGACAGCCAGGTGAATCATCCCCTGTCCACCAATCACCCGCAATCACCGGCCGCCAGCTCCCCATTGGCAGACAATCAGCTGAACGCTCCAATCAGCACTCACCTGGGTGGTGTATGCAAATGAGCTCCTGTTCCCAGGGGGGGGCAACGCCATGGTTGTGCCTTACATACATTTACATGTATGTAAATATGTGTTTCTATATAAATATTAACATACACACACGTACTACATTTCTGTGTGTTTCTATAGAGGTATTTATACACACACACGTACTACATTTCTGTGTGTTTCTATAGAGGTATTTATATACAAACTCGTACTATGCAGGTGTGTGTGGTTCACCCCCCTGCAGGGAGCTCTGTCACCACCATAGGAACAGAAAGCGAGCGTCTTCTGTGGGTGTAAAGACAGCCTGGGTTTGTAACAGTGTCAGAGGCTGTTGTTTTGTTGATGCAAATCATGTTCTCAGTGCAGAGT
>JAXIVH010000012.1:4048831-4053831 GCA_036785325.1 Urophycis tenuis | reverse complement strand
ATCAGATAAGATGTGAACGGACCTCTGGTTCCATCTTCTGGGGTTCGTAGTTCTATTTCTGGAACATTCTTCATTAGTTTGTTCCGCTGGCAGCAGGAGGGAATTTGGTTAATCACTCCTTGAGAGGTTTTTCCATATTTTGATGGATGCTTTATGGTTGTGTTGTATCAGAACTGCACAAGCACTTTACTGACAACAATACCTTGACCACGAATATTACAGCTGCCATTAGGGGGGATCCATAAAGTACTCATCATATCACATGTCAGGCTTCGTACACTGCATCATAAACTCTCATGACATAAGTGCGACAGCAGGAGAACTCTTCAGGGTTACCGCTGTGTCTCCCAAGCTCTCAGACCACAACTTCTGCCTCGGACGTATCAAGCTGAAAATAATTACTGCTTGTGCTTCCCGAGGTGAATCAGCAAATAAACATGTCAGCTGGTGTATCTGCGTCTGCTCCAGAAGCTGCTGCAAGAAATAACTTTCTAACCGCTCGCCGTCGGCCAGGCTGGCGGAGATTGAATCATGGGCGTTGTGTTGTCTCTGTGCTCCGTCTTTGTGGCCGTCTGAATTTCACGGACCACCTCGCTGCCTCTGGCTGCCTGCGAGCAATTGGACAATCCTTTATTTCGTTTAAACAACCAACCGGTGACAGCCAGGTGCTGCGTGCAGTGACACCTGGACACGTTCTCACCACGGGTGGATCTGTTTCTACACGGTGTTGAAAACATAACTCGGACTGAGCAGAACTTTGTTGAGGCGGCACGGTATCTCTGAGAAGCAGCCCGTCTGCACGGTGTTACACACACTGTTTGTGAAACTCAGGGATGCTGTAACACCAGTGATGAGTCAAACCCCCGCATGCTCCCCGCCCTCTCATTGAACTGCAGGGGTGTTGGAGTTTGAAATGGGGTGCAAAGTGTTCAGCGTCTTCTTTCTGTCTTTTCTCTTGCAGAGTTTTCGACACGGGCGTCCTCTGTCCTCGGATGACCTCGTGGCACGTGCAATGAGATGAGAACATCGCCTTGAACGATCGCCAACGGACTGCGGATCCGGTTCTCGGGCCGGTTCTGACCGGTTGATGGGGAGGGAGGGGCGGGATGGGGGAGGGTGGGGGAGGGGGTTATGCTGTAAAAATATGTAATGTACAGACACCGGTCTTTCTCTCACACTCACACACACACACACACACACACACAAACACATACACACACGCATGCACACACACAGACACACACACACAGTGGTCTCCCTACAGTGACTGTCCCTCGCTGTGAAAAAACTGTGAACTGTGAATGTTGGCGTATCTCCTCCCCTACCCACACGTATGTTCTCCTCCTCCTTCTCCTGCTCCTCCTCCTGCTCCTCCTCCCACGCGTATGTACAGAAACTCACAGGGCGGAGGCGGAGGATATTCACCACTTCATCTCCCGGGTGAGGGGGGGCTCGCCTCATGTGTACATAAGTCTTTAACTGAACAGCGTTTGGGTTTCTGCTCGTCCACCACAGGGTTTCATTGGCTTTGCTATGCAAGCAAACTGGATGTCTCTTGTCCCCCTGGGAGGGTTATGACCAGGCGCTGATTTGGGCTCGGGTTCGGGATGGTTTTTCGTTTTTTAAATGCTGAAATGTGAAGTCATTGCGGGGAAGCTACGGTACGTCTTGTTGTACTTTGCACAGAAGGGTTTTGAGGATTATAAGCACAAACTTGTCGCCTTCCGATGGCGTGGAGAGCGAAACATGACCACAGAGAGGGATTATCTACGATATAAGAGTCTAAAGGGACAGCCAGTTACTGAAGGGCAGTGGGACACCAAGGACGACTGGGGTGGCTCATTTAATTTCTGTAAAAAAAAATAAAAAATACAAATAATTTTTCATTTGACTGCAGACACCAATGTGCATTGCACCGTTGTGTAACATTGGAAATGTACTTATTTATTCATATAATTTATTTAATTTATTTTTTGTATGATATGACTCAATTTCTAAATTTTTGCATCGTAACATTTCCCCAAAAATATGAGTATTTACTAATGAAAACGACTGCTTTTTACAGGGGTTTGTTTTAGTGCAATATTCTACACATGTGTGATATTGAGTTGGGTGGAACCGCTGGATCCACCGGTGTGAACTTAATACGCAGCTGAGCTACGGTGCGCCACAGAGGTCAAACTTCCAGAAATCCCAGGAACCAAGGGGCCAAACATTGACGTACTCCCACCCCCACAGTGTACCCTAAACACTCAATATGCCTGTCTTAAAGTCTCAGAGAAGTTCGAACTCTAATCGCTGCTCCGCTGGAGCACGCCATCACAATGGCTGTATGGTCTTTTAAAGATATTTATAGAACCAAATGATTCACAGTGGAGGAGCTTCACTAATAAATGGTATACTACGTTCCAATGCAGTGGGCTGCTACCGTACTATGTTCTGCCTAGGAGATTCGCCCTGCTGTAACTCTCGATGTTGATGGTTCTACTCTGGTTGTTCTTGTCAAAGGTCTCCCCGTTCCAACAGTCTGCCCGTGTCAGGTGGGCCGCCCTCAGGAACACATAGCCACAAACTGTATGACCGGTTTTCAATACTTTGATGCAGAATAAAGCGTGTATGTGAAACTGAAATGTTGTTTGCGCTGGCGTCCTTCATCCATGTCTGTCTGGAGTCGTTTTTCTGCACGTTTCCGTTGTTGGAGATGTTACCGTACAGCCTGCACCGCAGCATCGCCTGAGCCCATCGGGGATGGACGTGTTTGAGCTAACTACGCTAATCATGACTTAGCTTCGATGCTTAGTAATTACACACTGGTTTGTTCTGTGTTTCCTATGTCCTACTGATTCCAACGAATCCATTGGACATAATTCACCATAAGTCATCATTCTTAAGATAAAATTAGAATAAATAACAATAACATCACACTTTCACAACTTTATTAGCTATTGATTCCAGATGGGAAATTAATTCCGATAGCCTCTAGGGTTAATAACGTTTAATAGTGAAAATATATGAATCATTGATAAATAAATTAGAAGCCCAACATGTCTGAAGAGTCTGTGCTCCTAGAAGCCCACCATCTGTTCAGGTGCAGAAGGCTGTCTGGTCCTCCTGACTCTATTTGTATGCTGTGTCACATTCAATATTCTGCTCACGTCTGGTCCTCTCATCGGTGGCTAAACTCCCCTGCAGTAATGGAGGCTGTGACAACTACATCAGGTGTGAATGAATAATAATAATAACGGTGATAATAGATTTTTGCAAAAACATTGCCGACAAAGCGCCCGATGTGACGAGGGGTGTGATCTGAATAATGAGCCGATTTCAAATTCAGTTTCATAATCAATGGAACAGTGTGAACACAAAGTGCATTTAAACAAGCGGTGGGAGAGACATTTAAATACTCAGAGGAGAAAGAACTGGACAAAACTAAAATAAGGACAATGTAACATAAATAAACCAACAAACCATCTTTACAACAATGTGGAAATATGAGGACACGCTGAACAAGAGAGCTGAAAAGGTGCTTCTCTCAGCTGTGGCCACCCAAATGTTTTACAACTACGGCCTCACATTCACCCATTCATTCACCTCCACCAAGCTAGGAGGAGCCGAGGTCGAACCAGCAACCTTCTGGTTTTCAGGCGACCTGCTGAACTACTACTGTCTTTCCAGTGGGGGGGGACCTGTTTGTTGGTTGTAAGTCTCACAGGTCCTCTCAACAACACACAAACACATTGTAGGGGGTTGGTGATTTGGTGTTTGTGATGCAGCCCTATTACACTGTGGGCATGTTACCTAGCTACCTTGCTACCTGGCTAGATAAGTATGGGTTAGCCTCAGCAGATGGCAACAGAAAAAAAATGCAATTGTAGCTTCAACAAGCAAGTCAAGTTGTTTGTTTATGAGGAGGAAAACAGATATGTTGTTTGGGAGTAGGCTTGTGTGATGTATAGTGTGTGAGGGGGTGTGTTGCGTACAGCCTCTTGTTTGAAGCCTTATTTTGAGTTCAGCCTAACAACTGAAACAAGACGTGTCCTCTGTCCTTGTGGTGGCCATCTTGAATGTCATTTCACTGCACAGAAGAGTCTCAAGCACTCAGGTTGTTTCAGTCACTTCACACCTGAGCCCAATGTGTGTTATTTTTTGTGCCACATTTTACACAGAAGCGAATACATCTATTCGGTCTCTCTTAGTCTTTATCAGCGGAAATTCTAAATAATTAGTGAAAAATACTTGTGAAAATTATATGTTCATTTTTATGTTCATGTTTACTTTACCACATTTGTAATTTCGTATACAGTTTCAATGTATTTAAAAAAAAACAATGAAAACAAACCCTGGATCTTCAATCTAAAAGCTTCCGTCAGACCTTTTGGGACCTAGTGATGCGAGCAGCAACATCTAACCAGCTGCACATAAATGTCCCGATAATTTTCCCCATGTTTCAAGGGTAGTTCCCTACAGGTAAACACTTAGCTCATTCAGCAAACATTGATTCTGCTTATTTGTGGTTGGATAAACATCTCCAGATCAGTAAGGCTTAAGAGAACACTGACTGTGCGACAGGCCTGAGGAACACAGAGGACCCCATTAGGGCGAGAGCCTCACAGCGTGTATCGGAATTAGAGGCGGTGTCTGAGCAGACCTCCCAGGACCGCCCTGGGAGAGGGGGGTGGACACCGTGGGTCTACAGGAGTCCATCAGAGTTCTGCCGTTGGTCATCAACCTGAATGCATGCTGATCGGCGTCTTCATAAGAATCTGAGAACAAAACTGAATGCATGTTTGAAACCAGTAACGGCTGGAGCCTGCTGTTTGTACAGCAGTATGGAGACGGTGGGTTGGTGCACCCCACACAAAGGGTTCTGGGTTCAGGTCCCGTGACAATCAGCCAGCGCTTGATTGGGAAAAAAAAAGGAGAGTAATTGTTGGCTTCACCATAACATGGCGTTCAGTGCATGTATTGATCGTGCTCATTGAAGCTTGGTCTGAGGAACC
>JAXIVH010000012.1:4033831-4043831 GCA_036785325.1 Urophycis tenuis | reverse complement strand
TCCTTCGCACAGGATAATGCTATGCTAGTTCTGCGGAGCTATGCTATACCTCCTGTAGATCGGCTGCCATGGTATACATGCTATGCTACACTGGCTCTAGACTGGTATATCTGCAATGCTACATATGCTATGCTACATTGGCTCTAGACTGGTATATCTGCAATGCTACATATGCTATATATGCTATGCTAGCCTATACCCATTTTCCTATGCTATACCTGCTATGCTATGCTATGCCTGCTATGTTATGCTATAGCTGTTATGCTTTGCTTTACCTGCTATGTTAAGCTATACCTGATATGATAGCTATACCTGCTATGTTAAGCTATTCCTGCTATGCTATGCTATGCTATGCTATACCAGTTATGCTATGCTATACCTGCTATGCTAAGCAGCCCAGCCTGATCCTGAAGAGCAGCTGTGCAGGGGCGTTGTGATTAGCTCCATGGTGCGTCTCTGAAGGTGGCCCTGGCTGCTCACATGCGTCCCTGGAGCACGGCTCACCTCGGGTTTATAATGAGGAGGAGACGCTGCGTCTGCTGAGAGGACACTCTTCTTCTGCCGTCCTGGTGAGGATGCTGGCGGCAAAAAGCACACATACGCTTTTGTGTGGAAATATATTCACTACTAAGCTGGTTGTTGAGGACTGACAGCCATCTGTGTGTGAGTGAGTTGGTGTGTGTGTGTGTGTGTGTGTGTGTGTGTGTGTGTGTGTGGGGGGGGGGGGGGGGGGGGGGGGGGGCGGGTATGTGTGTGTTCGTGTGTGTGTGTGTGTGTGTGTGTGTGTGTGTGTCATGGCCGATTCTTTGTGAACAGACTGCAGAGAATCTTTTGGATAAACCCAGCAAAATTGGAAATGAAAATATGGCACATATCACACACACACACACGCACCCACGCACGTACGCACACACACACACACACACACACACACACACACACATACACACACACACACACACACACGCAAGAAAACCAACAGTGCAGTTTCTGCTAAACCAAGGCAAAACATGACCAAAAATAAAATAGGCAGCTGTCCTAAAACGGCGTAGTGATAACACAATAGAGAGGAATGAAGGAGTCTTTTGTGGCAGATGGGTTCCAAGCCGAGCAGGAAAATCACCTCACTCAGGGAGCTGAGCGCCAACATCATTGTTGCTGCTGCTGCTCGCAGTCACGGCAGAGAAAGAGCAATGGCTGAGAACACACAATGCACAAGTTGTTCCCTCAAGTTCATTTTCAACTACAATGTCAGGACTCATTTCCTGGAGGTCCAGGCTGTTGTCCAGAATAGAAGGTGAGGACTATTTTAAACTCTCCCTCCGTCGTCACCCTGTTGCTGCCCTGCAACGTGGGACATTTTGTTTGGAGGTCTCTTTCAGAGACCGCCCGTCTTTAAACCCTTGCAGCGGGTCAGCAGGGTAGAACATGGGGTCACGCTACCTCCACCAGAACACGCCTCAGTGGAGTACAGTTGAGGAAATAGAGTTGGAGGATGATGATGTATGTGTGCTGGAGGGTTTTCATACCAATTGATCCCTTGATTCTAGTTATGGTCATTCTTTTGTCCATCCATCAGTCATGTATTCATCCATCCCTCCCTCCACCTATCTGATTTTAATCTGTTATTAATTAATCCATCCATTCAATCATCCACCTATACTTGCAATTATTAATTCATCCAACCATCCATCCACCTATCCAATCCTTTAATTCACCAAGTAATTAATCCAATCTCACCCAGCCTTCCGATCATTCATTAATCAATTCACCCATCCATCCAATCATTGACTTGGTCATCCGTCAAATCCTTAATTAATTCATCCAGTCATCACTTTCATCATCCATTCATTACTTAATACATCCTTTCCAATATGTATGACTCCATTCATCCGTCCACTCACTCACGCATCCCAATGCCACGTTTAACACAACGTGTGTGTCTGTGGATCAACACCATCAGCACCATCAGCACCATCCTCTGCTGGTGTAGACGTAGGCCCTGCCGCTCCATTAACCTGAGCAATAACACACATGAGCGCTGTGCGTAAGAAAAAAGTGTGATTGACTTGTCATGGAGCCAAGCCCACCGTCTCATTCCTAATATGGATCGCACGGCTGCCGGGAATCCATTGTTTAATTACCGAGCGAGCCTTTTACCGAGGGAAGGGGAGGATATGGAGGGAGGGAAGCTCTCCTCCAGACCTTCACCTCACATCTCAATCGATGCAAAAAGTGTTTCTCCGTAATGAGGAGCTTATTTCCAACATTTTACAACATTTTCGCAAGCTGACAATTTGTAACGATTGGCTTGTGGACACGCAGCCAAAACGATGCCGGCCTCACCAGTAGAATAACACATCACACACCTTTGTGCGCACTTCAGATTCCTGTTAGTGTGGCGTATTGTTCGACAGTAGTTCTGATGTAGGCTTACCCACAATAATGTAAATCACTATGGTCACAATTTGTAAAGCAGGCTACATATTGGATTACAGACATTAGCCCAAAGTGAAGGGCTCCACAAACACATTAGGACTGCACATACTTCTGGGGACTCAAGTCATGTCTTAAGAGTCCCACATTACACATTTATGTTATTATGTCATTCTGCGGACACTGGAGTGTTTTTGAAGTTTGATTTCTTGGTAATACGAGTTCCTGGAATGGAGAGTCTGAGTGCTCATATTCCTCTCACCTTAAGTACCAGAGTGGTGCAGCCGCTGTGAAACTCATTGGCGGTTAAATGAGATTCAAGCCGATGTGCTAAATTTAGATTAAAGGTGAAAGGACAATAACTAAGACAGACATGTCTGTCGTAAACGGCATCTGTTACTGGGCCATTTCGTTATCTCCAAGACCTCCATCTACAGTGTCAACAAAGGCTTTGAGAATAAAGCTTTTTAACAAGCACCATGACTCAGCAGCCTCTCTCGTCCTCCATTTTGTCTTTGAGCTCTGCAGCCTTCCTCCAGAGTTACTCATCACACAACTTCACAGTCCTCAAACCAATCAAATGGAAACAAGAGTCTAAACAGATGGAGCATTAAACACCTTGACACTCAAACCACAACTGCATTTGAGAAAGTTTTAATTATAAATAATGCAGCAGATTACAAACTTGTTCTTCACCTGATTCCATTACATTCTCAGCCATGAATAAAATACAAAATGGAGCACAGATTTGTTTACAAATTGCAAAACGTTCCCTTTTTTGCGGATATTATATTCCACCCTCGTGGCACCAAACAAAACAAGCTAAAGTGTGAAGGTATCATGTGACGATGATGAAGGTGATGAAGCTGATTATCAGATAACCACCTTCGTCTTATATTTTCACAATGATTTGAATGTGTTCATGTTCAGATGAAAACACAGATCTTTTCTAAAAACAAAGATTGCTTTGGCACCATGGATACAGTTAGCTTCAGGGTGGAAAGAGTCTCACTCTGGAGACTGAGAATTGCAAGGCAGTTGAAACTTTGTCTTGAATAAAATGTTAAGCATATTGCCAAAAAGAAACACAGAAATAGGATAAATCTTTGACTAAATCTGGCTTTGGATTCTTTTTTTTTATATTATCTATAAATATTTAAATGGTTAATAATCTTTAGGGGGACTGCAGCTCTAAGGAGCAAAGAACTTCAGGAAATTTCAGGAAATATCAAATGTTCGTCAAATAGCCAGAAGGGAGGACAAAATGGCCGTCATTTAAAGGTCCGACAAGAAGAGAAACATGCAAATGTTCAGTTGACGCACACACACACACACACACACATACACACACACACCACTCAAATGTACACAGAGCAAATTTACATCCAAAGACACCCTTCCCCCTCCCAGTATCGACACAGCGATGTAAAGATAAATCAGAGCGGCTGTGTTCATCTCAGGCGAGATGGAATGCACCACAACAGATGAAATGATTGTGCTTGTGTAACCCAGGTAGAAAGCAAAGTACAGGACAAGATAAGACCCCAGGAACAAAACATGAACAGTACTTTAGAAAATCCCTTTGAAAAATAAAATATGAAGCCACATCTGAATATTGTAAACAATTTACACAATGGCCGGTGGTCATGAATGAATATTTATTACCGTCAAATAACAGTATTTTTTTTTTTCCATACACTACTCACAACACCCATTAAATATACATGTCATTCATCAAATAGCATCGAGGGAACCTCCATAAGAGCGGGTGGAAACCGCTTCATCCATCATCAATAACCCCTCAATAAATAGTGCTGCCCATCAGGGGGCCACCGGCTCCAAAGCAACATGGCAGCTGCTTTTTTACCCCCCCCGCCGCCGCCCTGCCCACGCTGCTCTGGAAAGAGATGTAAAGTTGGTATGAAATGACAAATCGTGTGCAGTATGGGTTTCCTTCCGTTTCATGAGGGACACATTCCTTCATCTGTGCAATCGCAGGTCAATTCCCCTCTTCAACCTTCGGCTCCCCGCTGTGCCACTGTGGAGGTAAAACGTAACTTTATTTACAAACTATTTTGGATGACATAATTAACATCCCAACGTTTTTATTTTTTATTTTAATGTCATCATTAAGTGATACTGTATATATGAACATATCTCATGTCTCAACTGTGTGAAGTGTACTAGTTCACTGTGTGTCCATTGATCCTTTTCCTCTCATGTAAGTGATCAGCCATTCATGGACGTTCTCTTCCTCACCTAACAGTACCCCGAATGTAGACCTTCCTCCCCCACAGCCCATTCAGGTTCTTGTGCGACTGGTTCCTCCAATCACGTCTAGTTCTCTGTGTTTGTCTAACCTGAATGCTTGTGGTGCAGCCTTTGCTCCTCGAAGATGATTGGTTGTCCTCTCTGAGTGTATCTCTGTGTAACTTCCCTTTCAACTTCTCTTTCATAAACCATCCTGAAGACTTGTGGAGTGTGTGGGTGAAGATGTCCTCAACAGCACAGTGTTGGCAGCATCGTCTTCACCAGACATGTCAGAGACTATCGATGGAGCGCGGGAACCCACCTACGCCTCCTCCTCCGCCAGCTCCTCCTCCTCCTCCTCCTCCTCCTCTAGAGAGGTCTGGAAGGCCTCCAGCTCAGCAGGAGCCTCCTGGGCCGTGGTCCTTGATGACCCAGATGACAGGAGGCCGTCTGGGCCCCTCGGGGCGGGGACGGATGGGAGCGACGGGCCGTTGGAGAGCAGGAGCAGGTGGTCCGCAGAACCTACTGGAGACGGATGGTCCTGGGTGGGTAGCTTGTTTTTCTCTGCCATGCACTGAACCTGCACCGCGAAACCTTCCTACTGCAGCTGTTTAGGCTTCATGTGTAAAGCGTTTGATTCTGGGCCCTCTGGACGTTGAAGTGAAATGATCAAACACAGGTTGCTTATAGCTTCAGAAAATTGCAGTTGCTTCCTGTTTATTATGGTGTTCGTGTTTACTAGTTTCTGCAGCTCAGCAGGTGAATGTAATTCACTGCGCATGTTGTGGCGGCCATCTGATACTGCCTATGATAAACTAAGAGGAATGGATTAATACAAGGATTATATAGAAATATGTAACTGCAGCCCTAAAGGAAGGGATTTTTTAGTGCAATCAAATTAAAAATAACAACAACTGAACAGATGGCAATTTTATTTTCATTTCCATCTCAGAGTAGTGTAGCAGGCTAATTACTCTCTGCTGCATCTGCTATAATGCTATGCTAAACATGGATACTGAAGCGTATACTACATATATTGAGTCATAGTGTACCTGGCTGCAGTCTGCTCCTGCCACCTCCTCTCTCTCCTGCCGGAGGAGTCCTGTGGGCCCCTGCACTGCCCCTGCGGCCGCCGGGCTCCCCGGAGCCCACCCGAGGCAGCGTGGCCCCCCGCGCCCTGCACTCGCCCAGGGACGAGGCCCTGGGCACGTGGAGAGGCATGCACGAGTCTGGGAACAGAGGGGCACCTCGTTAGGGAGTCTTGGGGTACGTTTACATGTGGTGTCACCAGGTCACACTGTGACCACCTGCACCTCCGCCTCCAACAAGTCCACCTCCATCGAAAGGACAATGCAATTATTACTATAAAAATGGAACAGGACTCATATCTAAACCATAGGCAAGACGTGCTCAAGCAGTCGACAGAGGAAGCGGAGCTGGAAGCAGACATCTGAGTCCGACACGTCAGTCTGGACGTGCTCTGAAGTGTACCGGGGTCTGTAGCGCTGTTCTGTAGCGCTGTACTCGGTGGCCCTGTGTTTCTCGCCGTCATGGCGACGGGATGCTCACCGTCGTAGAAGTCGGCGGAGGCCGGGTCGCCGTGGTGACCGGCGGGGGCCGTGTGTTTGCGGGGTGGTCTCTGGGTCACGGCGAGACACGTGTTGCTGTCTGTAGATAACGGAGCGCTGGGCCTCCGGGCTGCAGGGGAACAATATCTTCAGTCTATGAATGTCAACTGGGTCATACATTTCAAATCAAACCTCAGGCAGTGGAGAGACAACGATAAGGGCTGACACTAAAATATTGCTTGCTTTTTGTTTCGCCCCGAATGGAGGTATTTGCCATGAGGCAAATAATCAACTATTAATCCTTACAAAAAAGGTCAATCATTTATACCCGAGCGAGGAGAAGGTTTCGTCTGCTTCAAATGTGAACCAAAAATCTCTCGAGTCTTCACCGACCAAAAGTTAGATTTCGAGACGCCAACACAACACACGGCTCATTTGTAACCGCGGTGCTGAGATGGGCGATGGCATTACAGAACATCAACCAGGAAGAGAAAGCCCAGCTCAGCCCTGACCCCACCCAGGCACCGCTTGATGGCACGCCTCACCTGTGTCCTCCAGGGGGCGTCGCGGCCCCCCAGCGGCCCCCGGGCCGGCCGGCGACGGGCGCAGGTGGTCCGGCTCCGTGAACAGGGAGCCCTCTGACACGCTGCCCACGCTGGAGCGGGCTGAAGACAGGTTGTCCTCGGAGGCGGACCCCCAGCTGTGGACCCCCGACCCCGCGGCCCGCCCCGACACCTCCGCGGCGCCGCCGGGCCCTGGCGTTGGCGCTGGCGGCGACCCGCGGGGCCGCTGAGGGGACCGGTGGTGTGGGGGGGGCGGCTCGCCATGGAGGTGTTGGTGACGATGATGGTGATGATGATGATGATGGCGGTGGTGACCGCTGGACGGCTCAATGTCAGCCTGCTCCTCCTCTTCCTCATCCTCCTCATCGGCATCGTCTTCATCATGGTCTTCCTCCGCTGTCTCCGCATCCAGGCTCAGGTGGGGAGGAGGGGGAGAGGGGGAGGAGGCGTAGGCGTGAGTCGGCATCAGAGTCTGGGGGGGAGGAGGGAGACTGAAACAAACAAGGGGGGGGGGGGGGGGGTTGAGGGATTACAAAGGAGAGATTAACCTGCGCCCACCTTGCTCAAATTACCTGCCTTCTCTCCGCCAGCTCAGCTTCTTAATGATGAGGAGGGAGGGAGGAAGGTTAGAAGGGGGAGGACACCCAGGGTGGGTGAGAGAGTGAGTGGGCGCGGCTACCTGCGGTGCCGGGCGGTGGGCGGGTCCCAGTGAGGGGGCGGCCCCTGACTGATCTGCACCAGGACCCCCGCCGACGTCTGGGGGGCGTGGGAAGGTTCTGCAGCGGACGAAGAGGTTCCTCTCACGGGCGGCGCTGGACAGCCGTCCTTCCTCTCCGCGCTCATCATCATCATCTTTGTCCTCCCCTCCTCGTCCTCCTCCTCCTCCTCCCCCGGTGTGTTGTCATGGTGACGGAGCATCCTCTTGGGAACGGCCGGTCGCTGGGAGTCGGGCTCTGAACTTTTAAAGAGACGGTGAGGTAGGTGGTTAACGGACTGGGATATCAGAGAGACGCCTTGGGGCTGACGGCCCACAAACGGAACACGTTCTGTCATCACATGAAGGTGCGGGGCGGTGCTGTGATCCAGAGCACTCTGTAGCCACCGAGCAGACACTTCCATCCAGAGTGGCTAAGAGTGAGCTCAGATGGGGTCGTTGAGGAGAGCCGGTCTGCCTGCTGCCCGACCACGTGGCTGTAGAGGGCGTCAGCCGCCCCTCCGCTCCCACGAGCTGCCTGCCCCCGACGGCGGGGCTGCAGCGCAGGGCGGGTTTTATTTATTCCACCTCTTTTTCCCCCCGATCAATTTGAAAGGCCTCGGTGAGTCGGCGTGGGACTCAAGAGGCCTGCGGAGCGAAGACAAGGACGCCTGAAGGTTCAGCTCACACTGGGCTGGAGCTGCGACCCCACGGGGGCGCCTTGCTCAAGGGCGGCCGGAGGTTAGCTCACGCTCGTCGGGGAAGGAACCCCAGCACCCTTCGGGCCAGGGGCACCTGACCTCGCCCGACCTCGCCCCCCCCCTGCCGTGCAGATGTGTCTCCCTCACCTCTTCCCCATGGGGAGTGAGTACTCGTCGGTCACCCAGTCCTGGGGGGCGGGCGAGGCCCAGCCTGCCGCGCCCTGCCGGGGGACGTTGGAGCTCCTGCCTCCCTTCTTGTGGTTTGGACTGACTGAGGGGTGGAGGAACACAGACATACACAGAGTTCATGGTCAGTAACGCTGTACTGTTTCTGTCATGTAGCATACGGACTGCGGCATTTCGTTACATACTCGTGTTTACATTTTGTTTTTGTATTTACTGTACGTTTTGCTTCTGCTGCAAATTTTGTGGATACTTATTTATTTTCTGTTTTTCCTTTTCCTCTTTGTTCATTTTTGTATGTCAAATGTTTGCCTTCCTGCGTCCCAATCTATATTTTACGACACATAAGAAATAGTTCCACTGTCCTCTTGCTTTCTGCAAGTTCTGCAAATCACCAATGAGTTTCCCATCAGTGATTGATGAAGTGCGTGTTATGTTATCACTCAACATGACCCCTGGTGATCCAGAGACGTCTGCTCCTTACCGCTGACTCTGTCCACGAGGTGGTTGGAGACTTGACCTCTGACCTCATTATAAGGGATCGTGTTCTGGAGAATTCCGTCAGAGAAGAAAGCATCTGGGGGCCAGAGAGAACGAACAGGTAAAAACGTGAGGAAGTCTATGATTTAGTCATTCATCACTTGACATGACTTACAGTCAATTCAGGTGTCAAGAGGTGCCCCCTCTCATCAGCCTGCTGCAGGCCCCTTCCACACCAGCTCCTGCTAAATGACTTGATAACATTGCAGGCACCAGTAGTGATTGACACTTTTCACCATGCAGCTACGCTCAGAAACATCTCCGTCTTGGACCTGTCCACGCCTGGCAGGCAACACTTGCTTGCAGACAAAAGCAGCCGTGTTGATGCTGTTATCAGTGGGCCCATTAAGATAAACAGGCCTGCTTTAAACCCGTCCTCAGGAGCCCTGTGATTGGTTCACTCTACACTAATGGATGCCACCATGAAACTGGCAGCAGGCTACAGAGCTCTATAGAGCTATAGAGCTATATATGATAGAGCTACAGAGCTCTATAGAGCTTCCTACTGTATAAAGAGCTTAGAGCTCTATAGAGCTATGTACATATAGAGGGCTACAAAGCTCTCTATATACTGCAGAACTACAGAGCTATATATATATACTGGGGCAGCAGTAGCTCAGTGGGTAGAGCGGGTGGACGGAGCGGGTCGACCACTAACTGTAGGGTCGGCGGTTCGATCCCCTTGATCCCCCTCCTCCTCCAACTGTCCACATGTCCAACCCCACAAATGTACTGATTGTCAGACGCTTTGGACAAAACTGTCTGCTAAATGCCCCTTTTCCCCTATATATAGAGAGCTATATATAGGGTACATTACTTCAAAACCTGTCCAGAAAAAAATATCTTGTTTGCGAAAAAAGAAGCTGTGTTGATGTTACTGTTGGATCAGCTGAAGCAGTCGCTGATGTCAGGCACTCCTCAGCAGAGCCCTGTGATTGGTCGGCTGGCTCCATCACTAAATAACGTCTTACGTCAGACGACGTAACCTTTCACGCGGCTCTTCCTGCAGCGGTACCGGTCTCTCCAACACAGCTGCACCGGCTCCGGAAATACCAGCTCCCAAGC
>JAXIVH010000012.1:4018831-4028831 GCA_036785325.1 Urophycis tenuis | reverse complement strand
GAGGATGTTAGAGGGGAGACGAGATTAGAGGAAGGGAGGAGAGAGAGAGAGAGAGAGAGAGAGAGAGAGAGACCTAGATGAGGAGAGGATGTTAGCAAGAAGAGTTTAAAAAGGAGAGGGAGAAAGAGAGAGATCTAGAGGTGGAGAGAGAGAGACGAGAGAGAAGAGAGAGCAGATAGTGGAGGGGTGAAATAAGTGTACAGAGGTGAATAAGGGAAACAGAGGGTGTGTGAAGGAGACGAGAGAGGGAGAGAGAAGGGGAGTCAAAGCGACAGGATGGGAGATTAAATGGCAGAGGGAGAGAATGGAGGGAGAGATATAGTGTTGGCGTGAGTGAGGGATGGAAAGCAGATGAGATGAAAGAACGAGACAATGAAAGAGAGTGAGAGGAGGCCAGAGAGAAGACAGAGTGATGCAAACGGAGCAGAGAGAGAGAGAGAGAGAGAGAGAGAGAGAGAGAGAGAGAGAGAGAGAGAGAGAGAGACAGAGACAGAGACAGAGAGCGAGAGAGAGAGAGAGAGAGAGAGAGAGAGAGAGAGAGAGAGAGAGAGAGAGAGAGAGAGAGAGGAGTGTGGAGGTGTGATAGATTCTGGGCACCGGCAGCAGAAGCCCCGCAGCCCTCCTGAGACACGCTGAAAACATTGATTAACCGACGGTGACGAAGAGGCACCGCTCCTCCTACCTTGTACTCCTCCACCACGCCGGCCGGCTCCTCCTCCGGAGGCGGTTTCCAGGCAACCAGGATGGTGGTTCCGTTGGCATCGCTCTTTGTCACGGTGACCCCCTGGGGCGCCCTGTTGGGGACTGAGAGGACAGAACCAGCATGAGGCCCAGGGGGACGGCGCCGTGGTCCCAGGAACACAGAGAGGAACCGCACCCAGGGATGAAGAGTTCACCACCCAGTGATGAAGAGTCCACCACCCAGGGATGAAGAGTCCACACTGTGCCACCCTGTGATGGATGGCCTCTTTACGTTGGTGAATGTGACCTTTGACCTGGTTTTTTTGTGAGACGTGTTGAGTCCACCCCGTCCTGCCCGCCCGCAGGCGGGTGCGTGGTGGTGATGATCACCTGTTCCTCACATCACGGTGTTTTTGTGCCGTGGAAATCCTTAATTTCCCCAATCTTGGATTGAGCACACACACCTCTGATGAAACACAACCAGATAATGAGCCGATGCCAGCGGTTCTGAGTCTCCGGCTGGTTCCGCTGCGGAGGCGGAGGGAGGGGGAGAGGGGAGGGTCACTTCCAGTCAGGGCTGTTAGCGGCCGTTCAAACAGCTAACTTAGTTTAGAACTCCCCCGAGGCTGGGCAGGCGGCGAGGTCTCCGATCGCCCGGTACCACCAGACCAGACCGGGCCCACCTGGACCCTGAGAGGCAGCAGCTGGCTGCTCTACAGACACTGTGCTCAGAGCTGGCCCAGGGGGCGCTGGGGGGACCCACAATGCACTGGGTGCATTCTGAGTGTCGCACAGGTGTGCAATGAAAGCACTTTTTCACAGTACACATCAGGTATCATGTTTGGGGATTGGTTTGGGAGGGCGGGTTTGTAGAGTTTGACTTTGGACGTGACTTGGTTGGAAGCCGGGGAGTTGAATAAACTAACAGAAAAATGCAATGGAGGAAAAGTTGAGGAATTCCAATAACAGGCTCCAGTGATATCTCATTGTTATTTTGTCCAGTGATATATCATTGTTATTTTGTATCCACGATTTAGTTATTTTGGTGGTAAAGTTCCTTCAGCACTAGACGATCCTGGTGTGGCTCACCTTCATCCAGGGTCCTGGCCACTCGGACCTCACTGTCCGGCCCCTGGAACTCATCGAAGAAGGGCCGCACCTTGAACTCATAGGACGCCCCGCCCCTGAGCTGGGACACCACCACCTCCTCCTCCCCGGGGGTCCGCACATCCAGGAAGTTCCAGGGCTCCCCGGGGGACCCCAGGTCCTGGGAGGGCCGGTACATCACCCTGTACCCCTGGAGGTATGCCGTCTCCTTCTCCACCTGAGGGGGTGCAGGGGGGGTTACACATGGTGGTGGTGGTGCTGGGGTACAGTAGACAGGGTGGTGGTGCTGGGGTACAGTAGACAGGGTGGTGGTGCTGGGGTACAGTAGACAGGGTGGTGGTGCTGGGGTACAGTAGACAGGGTGGTGGTGCTGGGGTACAGTAGACAGGGTGGTGGTGCTGGGGTACAGTAGACATGGTGGTGGTGCTGGGGTACAGTAGACAGGGTGGTGGTGCTGGGTTACAGTAGATAGGGTGGTGGTGCTGTGGTACAGTAGATAGGGTGGTGGTGCTGGGGTGCAGTAGACATGGTGGTGGTGCTGGGGTACAGTAGACAGGGTGGTGGTGGTGCTGGGGTACAGTAGACATGGTGGTGGTGCTGGGGTACGGTAGACAGGGTGGTGGTGGTGCTGGGGTACAGTAGACATGGTGGTGGTGGTGCTGGGGTACAGTAGACATGGTGGTGGTGCTGTGGTACAGTAGATAGGGTGGTGGTGGTGCTGTGGTACAGTAGATAGGGTGGTGGTGCTGGGGTACAGTAGACATGGTGGTGGTGCTGGGGTACAGTAGATAGGGTGGTGGTGCTGGGGTACAGTAGACAGGGTGGTGGTGCTGGGGTACAGTAGACATGGTGGTGGTGCTGGGGTACAGTAGACAGGGTCGTGGTGCTGGGGTACAGTAGACATGGTGGTGGTGCTGGGGTACAGTAGACAGGGTGGTGGTGCTGGGGTACAGTAGATAGGGTGGTGGTGCTGGGGTACAGTAGACAGGGTGGTGGTGCTGGGGTACAGTAGATAGGGTGGTGGTGCTGGGGTACAGTAGATAGGGTGGTGGTGCTGGGGTACAGTAGACATGGTGGTGGTGCTGGGGTACAGTAGACATGGTGGTGGTGCTGGGGTACAGTAGACAGGGTGGTGGTGCTGGGGTACAGTAGACATGGTGGTGGTGCTGGGGTACAGTAGACATGGTGGTGGTGCTGGGGTACAGTAGACAGGGTGGTGGTGCTGGGGTACAGTAGACAGGGTGGTGGTGGTGCTGGGGTACAGTAGACATGGTGGTGGTGCTGGGGTACAGTAGACATGGTGGTGGTGCTGGGGTACAGTAGACATGGTGGTGGTGCTGGGGTACAGTAGACAGGGTGGTGGTGGTGGGGTACGGTACACAGTGTGGTGGTACGGGGGTATAGTACTGGGGATATATGATAAAGACTAATCATAGCTCTAACCCTGGCCCTAGTCATAGCTCTGATCCTTACCCTACGAGGGTTGGCCCCACTAAGACCGTGTCTTTGCCCTAGCCCTCCATCTAAACCCCATATCCTCACCCCTTCATCAAGCCCTAGCCCTCCCTCTTAACCCCATATCCTCACCCCTTCATCAAGCCCTGAAGAAAATAACAAACAAAAAAGGATACGGAACAGAGGTCAGTGAGCCACTGCTACAGTCTACCAGGGACAACCATCACTATCTAACCCTGACCCTCACAAGGACTTCCCTCACCCCCCCCCCCCCTCCCTCACCCAGGCTGTGTGCTTGGACATGTGTTTCGTACCGTCCACTGCAGCCGGAGGGTGGAGGAGGAGAGGGTGGTGGGTGGGTGCAGGCGGACCACCATGTCTCCCAGCTCCCGCTGGATCTGACGGGGGTCCACGCCCTGGAGGCTGGGCGGAGCCTCTGATGAAGGCCCCAGCAGGGTGGAGACCGCAGTGATTAAAAAGACAGCCAGTCATCTACACAGGTTCTGTTCAGACACGGTGACTACGCCGATTCTCAGACGGGATTAAAAGCATTGCCATCATGTCCCTGTGGAAGACACTTTGTGTACTGCAGCTGTTTAAATGTTTCTGTCTTCGTGACGGAGCGCCACTGACCGTGCGTCCGGATGGCGTCGGAGATGGGGCTGGGGTCGCTGAGCCCCTGGGAGTTGGCGCTGCGGACCAGGAACAGGTACGCCGTGCCGGGCTTCAGGTCCGTCAGAACCCAGCTGTGGGTCTTCACGTGCTCGGCTAGAGTCACCCAGCTGCTCCCCAGGGTGTGGCTGGGAGGAGAGGGGGGAGGGGGTGAGGGCTCCCAGAGAACACCTTCTGGGTTCAGCCCACATGGAGGAGCCTGTCTGGACCTGAGAGGTCCCACCTGCTCACTCGTGACAGGTCTATGGACAGGCTACACGCTAACAACAGGGAGAGAGCAGCTAGCTGGGCCCCGGGGTCTACCTGAAGGCCTCGATGAGGAAGGAGAGGGGCGTGGAGCCCAGGCTGCTGCTGGTCCTCCAGGAGAGCGAGGCGCTGCTGTGGCTGATGTTGGTGACCTCTGGTTTGGACGGGGCGGCCGGACGCAGGCGGGGGGCGAGAGGGGGGCGGGGCCGGGACGTCAGCGCCGAGCTCTGCAGGACGGAGACAGCACAGCACCGCCGCAAACTGGTTTATCATCACGGTGTTCCCAAGAGCTCTGTATCAATCACCTCTGACTGATACATGGATTGATAGGGTATAGCTAGACATTTACAATGTGTGTAGTTTATGTGTCTATTTATTGGTAATACGCTCAGAGGTTGTCTGGCAGCACAGGGTCTAAGGTGTTTGACTCAGCCCAAAGGTTCTCGGTTCGATCCCCAATGTACAGTAGTGAACCCTGCCTTACAGTCGTGAACCTCACCTTAAAGTAGTGAGGCCTGCCTTACAGTAGTGAGCCCTGCCTTACAGCAGTGAACCTTACCATACAGTAGTGAACCTTACCTTACCGTAGTGAACCTTACCTTACAGTAGTTAACCTTACCATACAGTAGTGAACCTTACCTTACAGTAGTGAGCCTTACCCTACAGTAGTGAGCCCTGCCTTACAGTAGTGAGCCCTGCCTTACAGCAGTGAACCTTACCATACAGTAGTGAACCTTACCTTACAGTAGTGAGCCCTGCCTTACAGTAGTGAACCTTACCTTACAGTAGTGAACCTCACCTTACAGTAGTGAACCTTACCATACAGTAGTGAACCTTCCTTACAGTAGTGAACCTTACCATACAGTAGTGAACCTTCCTTACAGTAGTGAACCTTACCATACAGTAGTGAACCTTCCTTACAGTAGTGAACCTCACCTTCCACCTGCAGGTAGGCCGTCCAAGATGCCTCCCCACTGGGACCGGAGGCTACACAGGTGTAGAAGCCACTGTCTCCCACCTGAAACCAGAGGCACAACAGCAGGGTTGCTAGTTTCAATCCTGCTCTGCAGATAAATCTATCGACATACAGTATATTTGCATTGCCCCCAGTATTTCCCCACATGTAGGAGGATTTCCGCATTTGTATGATAATATAACCCTTTGTACGGTGTGCAATACGTTATTCTGAAATAAAGCCTACATGCATGATAATCCTGACGTGTCAGAGGGAAATGGTACAGCGCTGACTAAAATCAATGAATTATACAAAATGATTACATCGGACAAAATCTAATTCAGAAATGTAGAAGATAGAAGAAGATAATGCAATTATGAGTTAGTTATTTGTATTTTGCTGTGGGGATGTGGATGGTAGCAGCGTGCGAATCCTCCCTGCATCGTAAACACCTTGTGTTTATCCTGCCTGTTTATGATGTCACTTTATTGGCTGCCGGACGGGCAGACAGATGCCGTGCAGTAAACGCTGCTCTGTGCTGCAGTCTGTGGATCTTCATGTACACCCATCTGTCCTCCGGAGTCAGACAGACGTGCAGCCGAGCGGGCCGTGGTGCTGCTGTACCTGGGTGGGTCGGACCTGCAGGGACCCCGAGTCCACCACGGCCATGTGGGGGTCCGGCAGGGAGAGGGGCACCCCGTTCTTCCTCCAGTGGATCATGGGAGTTGGGGTTCCAGAGGCTTCGCAGAGCAGCACCACTTTGCTGTCCACGGGGGCCGTCTGATTGGTCGGGCCGCGGCGAATCACAGGGGGTGATCCGACACCACTGCTCTCACACAGGAGGGAGGGGGCGGGGATTAAATGGGGATTGAAAATATAATTAGAATGTTTAACGATAACATATTGCAGTAAAAGTGATGAAGTTTATTGATCCCTAAGGGAAAATTCCTAGTAGTGGGAAGTGCAGGTAGAGGACGATTTGTGGAAAATAAATTATAGGCAAAAGAAAAAATATAAAAACATACAAAATACTGAGGATGAGAACAGAATGTGCTGTGGTATACAGAACAATTTATTTTATATATCGAATAAATGTATAACACATCCCTTCCCCCCACAAAAACAAGAAAACAAACACATTCCTAAATAAACAGCAACGGCAGTAAGAGTCACAGAAACACTTTCCTGGAATAAAAATGGAGTCCTGATAAGATGGCAGAGATATGGAATAAATTGGTTGAGAGATGGAACAAAGTAGTTAGCTGGCTGTAGGGTCTGGGAGAGAAATGAGAGAAACAGAAATCACTCCCCCCCCCTCCCTCCCTTGGGGCAAGAGCAGGTACTGAGGACCTAAAGGAGAGCTCCAATCACAACTGAAAAGCCCAACTAATAACAAAACCTCTTTAGATAGCAAAACTCTCTCATTCCACTGAACAACCCTGCGGAAGCATGTGTGAGTCTGTGAGTTTGTGGATGTCTGTGTGTGTGTGTGTGTGTGTGTGTGTGTGTGTGTGTGTGTGTGTGTGTGTGTATGTGTGTCTGTGTGTCTGTGTCTGTATATGTGTGTGTGTGTGTGTGTGTGTGTGTGTGTGTGTGTGTGTGTGTGTGTGTGTGTGTGTATGTGTGTGTGTGTGTGTGGGTGTGTGTGTGTCTGTGTGTCTGTGTCTGTGTGTGTGTGTGTTGTGTGTGTGTGTGTGTGTGTGTGTGTGTGTGTGTGGGTGTGTGTGTGTGGGTGTGTGTGTGTCTGTGTGTCTGTGTCTGTGTGTGTGTGTGTTGTGTGTGTGTGTGTGTGTGTGTGTGTGTGTGTGTGTGTGTGTGTGAGTGACTGTGTGTGTGTATGTGTGTGTGTGTGTGGGTGTGTGTGTGTCTGTGTGTCTGTGTCTGTGTGTGTGTGTGTGTGTGTGTGTGTGTGTGTGTGTGTGTGTGTGTGTGTGTGTGTGTGTGTGTGTGTGTGTGTGCATGTGTTTGTGCATGTGTATATGAGTGTGTGTTGTTTGGGGAAGACAGAGGGATGGATGATACATCTAGAATTATGCCCGAGGTGGGATAGGAAGTTATTTCCATACAAATCTGACACTTAAATGTGGAGGGAGGAGGAGGGGGAGGGGGAGGAGGAGGAAGGAGGAGGAAGGGGAGGAGAAGGAGGAGGAGGAGGAGGAGGAGGAAGAGGGGAGGAGGAGGAGGAGGAGGGGGAGAAGCGGGAGGGGGAGGAAGAGGAGGGGGATGAGGAAGGGGGAGGATGGGGAGGAGGAGGAGGAGCAGGAGGAGCAGGAAGGGGAGGAGGAGGAGGAATAGGGGGGGGTTGAGGAAGAGGAGGGGGAGGAGGAGGAGGGAGAGGATGAAGGGGGAGGATGGGGAGGAGGAGGAAGGGGAGGGGGATGAGGAAAAGGAGGGGGAAGAGGAGGAGGGAGAGGATGATGGAGGAGGGAGAGGATAAAGGGAGAGGATGGGGAGAATGAGGGGGGAGGAGAAGGAGGAGGAGGAGAAGGAAGATGAGGGGGAGGAGGAGTAGGAAGAGGAGGGTGTATAGAGAAAACTAGGGAGAAAAATAAGATTAAACAGACACTTCAAAAATGAAAAAACCGGGAGGGAGGGAGAGAGCAAAGTGAGTGTGGGAGAGAGAGGGAGAGAGAGAGAGAGAGAGAGAGAGAGAGAGAGAGAGAGAGAGAGAGAGAGAGAGAGAGAGAGAGAGAATGAGAGAGAGAGAGAGAGAGAGAGAGAGAGAGAGAGAGAGAGCGAGAGCATAGATTACATCAAATATGACCCGGTCTCATTTAATTTCAGCTGGCTGGTAATGGAGTGCACATTAAAGGAGGAGTACATTAAGTGCTCCATTCATTTCCCAGGGGGCCGTGCGGGTAGCGTTAGCCACGTTAGCATCTGATTATGCGGGACGATTAATAGAGGACTTCAGCCACTCCACACTGCTGCGTAGCGGAAGTAGCAAAACATTGGCGTGCGCCAGCAGCGATGCCCAGTAATAACCACGAACACAGAACACACACACAGAACACACACACACAGAACACACACAGAACTCACACACAGAACACACACACAGAACACACACACACAGAACACACACACACAGAACACACACAGAACTCACACACAGAACACACACACAGAACACACACACACAGAACACACACACACAGAACACACACAAAGAACACACACACAGAACACACACACAGAACACAAACACAGAACACACACACAGACACAAAGTGCAGAACACAAACACAGAACACACACACACAGAACACACACACAGAACACACGCAGAACACACACAGAACACACACACAGAACACACACACAGAACACACGCAGAAACACACACAGAACACACACACAGAACACACGCAGAACACACACAGAACACACACACAGAACACACACACAGAACACAAACGCAGAACACAAACACAGAACACACACACACACACAGAACACACACACAGAACACACACACAGAACACACGCAGAACACACACAGAACACACACACAGAACACACACACAGAACACACGCAGAAACACACACAGAACACACACAGAACACACACAGAACACACACACAGAACACACAACAGAACACACACAGAACACACACACAGAACACACACAGAACACACACAGAACACACACAGAACACACACAAAACACACACACAGAACACACACACAGAACACACGCAGAACGCGAGCTCAGGACGACTGACAGCGGTGCGTAGCGACAACACGCCGTGTGTTCTCCGCGACTACGGAGCGTAATTGCTGACCAGAGCCCTGGAGCCAGTGTCAACATTCAGAATTAAAATCTATTTTCAAAACCCACGTAATTAACACATCCAGGGTGACCTTTGGCAGGGGAGGCGCGGGCTCTCTGGGGGCTGAACCTGTAGGCGCTGACACGCACTCATACGTACACTTCACTGTACTGTTTGCACCTTAACGAGGGGGAGGACTTCATTCCCGCGCGTGCGGGGCCTAGGCTGTTTCGCGGGGGGCCGCGGGGGTTGCGACGGCGCGGGGGCAGCGTGGCGGCGGTGGCGCCGTGGGGGCGGGGGTCTACAGAGCAGCCGCTCTGTTAGCGAGGAAACGGCTGGTCCTGAGTGAACCACATGCTCCGTCGCCATGGAAACAAGGAGTTTGCGCGCCCCGAAATGTAGGCTGTCAAGGGGTAAAAAAAAAAAGAAAAAGAAAAAAAAAGTGCACGCCAATTAGCCGAATTCCCAAGCCCAACTCCCCGGCCAATCAGGATCCAGAAAGAACACAGTGGGCGTTGTCTACCCGACTGTAAGTACTCTGAACCACAGAGAATAAAGGGCCCTGTTTTACACCAAGGGTGATTTTGATTTGCCAATACAAGCCCTTTCAAAAATCACCGGTGGACTTATATGTCCCATCATGCATCTTGGTGGACACTCCCACGTGTGATGTCATACAAAGGGGGTAGATTTTTTAAAATGGCTTGTAAATGGCTACTCAACATCCCACCTGGTGGTGTAATGGGGGTCCTTTAAGGCAGGGGACACACACACTCCAGGCTTCCAAACACCTTCAAAAACAAAAGCGTTTGTTCTCCTCCACAACAAACACGGTGTGTGTGTGTGTGTGTGCGTGTGCGTGTCTGTGTGTGTGTGTGTGTGTGTGTGTGTGTGTGTGTGTGTGTGTGTGTGTGTGTGTGTGTGCGTGAGTGTGTGTTTGTGCGTGTGTGTGTGTTTGTGCGTGTGTGTGTGTGTGTGTGTGTGTGCGTGTGTGTGTGTTTGTGCGTGCGTGCATGCTGTGCGTGTGTGTGTGTGTGTGTGTGTGTGCGTGTGTGTGTGTGTGTGTGTGGTCGTGTGTGTGCGTGTGTGTGTGTGTGTGTGTGACTCACG
>JAXIVH010000012.1:4003831-4006331 GCA_036785325.1 Urophycis tenuis | reverse complement strand
GCAACAACAGGCTGAGATATCACAGGAGCACACGTGGATGACCTGCTAATTCAAAGCATTGTGGCTCCTCTCTCTGCCTCTGCCTCTCTCTCTCTCTCTCTCTCTCTCTCTCTGCCTCTCTCTCTCTCTCTCTCTCTCTTTCTCTCTGCCTCTCTCTCTCTCTCTCTCTCTCTCTTTCTCTCTCTCTCTCTCTCTCTCTCTCTCTCTCTCTCTGTGCTGGTATTATCCCCTGGTATTGGGGAGGAGGTGTAGGGTGTGTGTGTGTGTGTGGGGGGGGGGTGTGGAGGGGGCTGAGGGTGCGACTGACTGACTTCAGTTGAATGAATCCTGATGGCAAACAGCTGTCTGGAAGTACCACCCTCCCCCCTTCGCCCTCCCCCACAACGGCCTCCCCCCTTCAGTGTGTCACATGATCGACTGCATTCCTCTGCTGCCCCAGCGAAACATGGCTTGGATTACACCAAAGAGGGGGACGTGTGTGTGTGTGTGTGTGTGTGTGTGTGTGTGCGTTGCGTGCGTGCGTACGTGTTTGTGTGTGTGTTGTGTGTGTGTGTGTGTGTGTGTGTGTGTGTGTGTGTGTGTGTGTGCTGTGTGCGTGTGTGTGCGTGTGCGTTTGCCTGTGTTAGTGTGCGTGCTGAAATGACTTATTAGCTGATCATTCCTGGTTGAATGTGTGTGTCACAGATGTGTCTCCTAAGTGTGTGTGTCTGGGGTCACCCTCGCTGAGCCAAGCCAGGCTCGAACCCGACCCGGGGGTGCCATGCCTCCTCATTCTCACAGGACAAAGTGTTGGTGGGACAGTGGGACCTTCTAGAATGATTTAATGCAACAAAAAATAAGGAAGGAAAAAAATTAAACCATTTTTGGCTTACATTTTGGTAATGGGTTTAGGAAAATATTTTTAACACCCTGTGACCATGGGGGCTATTAAGTGTTAGTGTGTGTGTGTGTGTGTGTGTGTGTGTGTGTGTCTGTTTGTGTGTGTGTGTGTGTGTGTGTGTGTGGGGGGGGGGGGGGGGTGCTTGTGTGCATGTGTGAATTCCAGTAAAGTTGTGTTTTTAATGTGTTTAATTTTATTTTTTTTCAAATGAGGGATTAATTATCGGAGGAGGAAAACCTGCGTGCATAAATCAGTCCCACCACAACATGTTTACACGGTCCTTCCTGGTTCTCTCTGCCTCACTCATCACATCAGTCCATATGCTGCCTCCATATTCCCTCCGTCTCCTCCTTCTACTGCTCATCCACCTATCAGATTCATCGTTGACTGCAGGTCCCACCCTCCCCCACACCCTCCCCCCGTCTCCTTGAGATCTACTCTCTGTAAGGGAAACAAACCTAATCCTGGTCACAGCCTGAGTGGTTCTGAAACACGTTTGGTGGCAGCGGTAAGGCAGGTTCCAGAACACGGCAGGCATCAGTGCTCACGGCTTGAGACAGCCGCCTCTCCAGTAAACACTGCACTGAAGACACATGTTTATTTATTCAGACAGCTTCGATCATAGAATCCCAAAAACTGCTCGCATATTTTCTGCTCATCTGCGATCTGTATTTTTAAATCCCTCGTCACAAAGAGGTGAATTTAAACCATCATTTGTATAAATCCATTTGTATGAATCCAATAAAGATTAGGTTAACTTCTTCAGTCATTTTTTTTATTACTTTATTGCAAGCAATTTTCCATATAGCTGCCAATTCTCATTTGAATGTGGGCTACGGATTTGATGCCAGGCAATATACATTAATTTAATTACTTTCATTTTGAATGTATGCCAGACAAGCCGGGTCTTAAACTCTCTCTGAATTGCTGTTTGATTTTCATTCGTACATTAATAACTGGAGGCAGAATAAAATGTAAATCACAGCCTAATATTATTTGGGTGATTTCCTATGAGAACCCCAGCTCACAAATGAGGAATTATAAATGCACATTTTAATCTTAACACTTGTAGATTGTATATTACATGTGGAGCCCAGTGGAGCCCAGTGGAGACCAGACGTTCAGTCAGAGCTTCTCTCGGGTGAAGGATCCTCCATGGATGAGAAGTTAACATGGAGTGATCTTGCTTTCATTGTGGAACCCCACCCACCCTACCCCACCCAACCCCCACCTCCAACCTTTTCCCACTTTTCCTTCTCAATTTCCTTTTCATTACCCACTTAATTCTCCTTCTCCTCCACCTTATGCTTCACTCTCTTCCCGTCCTCTTACCATTTCTCCACCTGTATCTCCCATCTCCTCCACCTCTATCTCCCTTCTTCTCCACCTGTATCTCCCATCTCCTCCACCTCTATCTCCCATCTTTTCCACCTCTATCTCCCATCTCCTCCACCTCTATCTCCCATCTCCTCCCCCTCTATCACCCTTCTTCTCCACCTCATTCTCACCTTCCTCCTCCATTTCTACCCGCATTTTCATCCCCTTCTCCTGCTCCATCTCTGTCCCCAACCCCACCTCCTCCCCCACCTCTTTCCCAACTCATTCTCCTCCCTCTCCACC
>JAXIVH010000012.1:3991418-3993631 GCA_036785325.1 Urophycis tenuis | reverse complement strand
CCCGTGACAACAGCTACCGGGCCTGATGAGGGACGCAGCTGGGCTCTGTAAGGTTCTCTAAGGTTCTCGAAGGTTATGTTATTCATTCAATTGTTAAGGAAAAAAAGTTGGCGCTGAGATAAAGGCACAAACAAGATGACGAACACTTTGTTAAGCTCAGAGACGATGAACAATGTGAGGATATGTTACTCAAATAGTCATCAGCAGTAACATGATGTTGATGTATGTGTTATGCTTTCCGAAAGCCAATTAAAACTAATCTAATTTCATAGATCTAATATAATAAATTATATTATGTTTGGAACATTCCACACCTAATTATAATGATTTTTTTTAATCTACTCGGTGTGTGCTATTAGTCTTCATTACACAAACACTTTACTTCGCAAATTACAGAGCGTTTCATTCTGTTGTGTACGAGGGCAGGCACTCTGACCTTTGACCTGTGGTGCAGTGGTGCATGGCGTGGTGACCATGTTCCAGAATGTTTAATCACGCAACGTTCTCGGAGGAGACCCAGAGATGGTGGGTCGATGTGGTGGGGAATGGGTTCCTTTATACGTGTACAGTTGAGGTTATCAGTGTAATGTACTAACACTGGGCTGTCTGCTTGTAGGGTGAGGCTGGATCAGATGATTAGATGAGCATGTGAACTGCAGAAGAACATTCCTCATGTATCACCTCAGAGATGCCTTCCACATGCATTCAGGTCCTTCTGGGAACGCGGTGCCAGAATGGAGTGAGTTCATCGAAAACTTTAAAAATAGCTCTTTATTATTTGACCTTCACCATCCCCCTCCCTCTCCCTGGTAATGTGAAGACAGAAACAGAATCTGCTGTATTATAACTCTCTGGAGGACTCCTGACTGCTCAACAGACAGTGAAGATGGAGAGGATGAGGCCAGAACACACACACACACACACACACACACACACACACACACACACACACACCCACATACATACATACATACTGTATGTATGTACACACACACAGGCGTAAACTCACATAATTCATACACACAGGCACGCACACACACACACACGTACAGTATGTGTGCATGCACTTTCACACATACACCCACACACACACACACACACACACACACGCACATGCACAGGCATACAGTATGTCCACAGAGTACGAATCAGGGAATCAATAGCAGGAGAATGGTGATACAGAACCAGATTCAGTGGAACGCCCTGCAGGAGAACCTAACACATCAACATGCGGTGTGGACTACATCTGGTATTGACTGGGGCTCATTCATATGCAGAAACACGATTAAAGCCCAAGATAAGGTGGACCACATTACATTCTCATGTTCTCTCACCACCAGCTAAATACATCTCACATAGAACATCTTAGTTGCCTCGGTCTAAATGTATGAGCGAGGACACAAAGTCAGATGCATGAGTTCTCATGGATAAACACACATAGGATGATGAGATAACATCAAATTTCTATTTATTTTATGTTTTCTAGCGCTTTGAGATTTGTCCCAATGAGCGGGCGCATTGTAAGCTAAATGTGTTATTATAATGATTAAGAAATAAAAAGAAATGACACATAAATAAAGTGTGCATGGTAGTGGTGCCTGCAGGTGGTTGGGTATCAGAGCAGCTTCATAACGACATTCAGGTGGGGGGCACCGTTCCACACAGAGCTGCCAATTACTATAACTACTATCTACTACCCAGTTCTACTGGGGGAGACTTAATGGTTAGCTTCACTCCCAGTTAAGATTGTACTGGGTTCGATCCCCAAAGTCTACTTGTAGTCATAGTCTTAGCATGATGCCCCCTAACCCCTACCTGCTCCTTAATGACCTGTCTCTGTACTGTCTAACCCCTGCATGCTCCTTAATGACCTGTCTCTGTACTGTCTAACCCCTACCTGCTCCTTAATGACCTGTCTCTGTACTGTCTAACCCCTGCCTACTCCTTAATGACCTGTTTCTGTACTGTCTAACCCCTACCTGCTCCTTAATGACCTGTCTCTGTACTGTCTAACCCCTACTGCTCTTAATGACCTGTTTCTGTACTGTCTAACCCTACCTGCTCCTTAATGACCTGTCTCTACTGTCTAACCCCTACCTGCTCCTTAATGACCTGTCTCTGTACTGTCTTACCCCTACCTGCTCCTTAATGACCTGTCTCGGTACTGTCTAACCCCTACCTGCTCCTTAATGACCTGTTTCTGTACTGTCTAA
>JAXIVH010000012.1:3973918-3981418 GCA_036785325.1 Urophycis tenuis | reverse complement strand
GTTGGCGGGGGGGGGGGGGCCCCCCCCACGGTCACGCTTCGGGCACCGTCACACACACTCAGCATCTTTTTAACCCGTCGCCGTGACGACCGCGTCCCCCTTGTCGCCGTGGGGACGGGACTTCACACCTCACCGCTGCAGAGCAGCAGAGCCCCCTGGGGGGGGGCTCTCCCCCCGCCGTCCGTCACTGTCCCCCTGTCTCTCCCCCTCTCTCCCCCTCTGGGCTGTTGAGGCTCATCTCCCCCCATGCGCTCGTAGCTCCGGACCCCTGTAGCCACACCAGTACAACATGATGGTGTTGGACATCTTGACCCTCCACTCACTTCCCTGTGACCCCGGTATTCATTTAGTTAGTACAGTTGTACAGTCTCCCCCCGCTAGCCCGGCTGGCACAGTGATTCTGTCATCACCAGCATCAGTTTCTCAAAAACACGTACGTTCTGCTAAACTATTTAAAAATGCAAAGGATGCATCTAAACTGTTAGGCTTCTTGGCAGATCTCAAGGTTACTACAACTGGCTACTGGCTGTTATCGAGAAGCTCCCAAAACAGAGCACAACACAGAATTCAAGATAAGACGTGTTTTATTCATCCCAGACAGGAAATCCAGGAATTCTAATGAATTTCTAGAGAGCCTGACATTGCAGGAACCAACACAGCATCGGTTATTAACCACAGCACCTTAACAACAAAAGGAAATATCCTATAGCTCCTGAGGCGATACGCAGATACAAATCACCATGGTGCAGGACACCAGAGAACCAGGGTACCTGTGTGTGAGCGAGGGGGAACATCTATCTCCAGACATGAGACACATCTGTTATGTATTGTGTGAACAAGGTCAATCCTACCTCTAAACGTTTCATTCATTACTAACATCTATCGTTGTGTCCACACAGATGTTCCAACGGCCTCCGTGCCCTTCTGCGGTCACGTGACCTACTGTGATCACATGACCTCTGTGGTCATGTGACCTCTGTGGGAGTCTTACGTGAAGAGGCGTAACTCGGCCATGACGCCCTCCACAACAACTCCCTCAACTATCTCCTGGTGCTCAACCTTGAAGCCATACGATAAATCCAATGATCTCCCTGTCTTAGCGTGCTCTCTCTCCCTCTATCTCCCCTTCTCGCCCTCTCTCTCTCTTTCTTCCTTTCTCTCTTTTTCCTCTCCCTCTCTCTTTCTCTCCCCCTCAGTCCCTCATCCTCTCTCTTCATCTCCCTCCTTCTCTCTCTCTCCCTCTCTCTCTCTCCCTCCCTCCCTCCCCCCCTCCCCCGTCTCTCGGGGAGCGGGGGTTCACACAGCAGGAGTGCTGAGGTAGCATCGTGGGGGGAAAACATTTGAAGCTCCACGTTTCTCGGCGTTTCAAAGGAGCGGCGGTCATTGGTATTCCTGGAGGCGGGCGCGTTTCATCCGACCCTCCACGGCGCCTGACCCACAATCACAGCAGAGGCGGACCGGGCTGCCGTGCTACGGGCTGTGGGCCACGGAGTACAGTGTGACGGGTTTCATGAACCTTTATCAGACGGCCTGGACAGAGAGCTGCTGGGTGCTGTACTGTAGACCCCAGGTGCCTCCAGGGAGCCATCAATCGATCCATCAATCGATGGATCGATTGATCCAACTTCAGGTATATTGTGTGTTTTGTGCAACGCTGCAACACAGCGTGCTTAACAAGGCGGAACCGGCCAGAAATAAGAAACAACTGACACTGACAGCTTTCAGCAGTAGGTTTCAACCAACGGCTCAATAGAAAATGCCTCAATCGCTGAAGATGCAGGGCGCGCCTCCCTGCCCTTCGCTTACATTAAAGGCACAAATATAACACAAATTCTGGATACATAACACACAACACAACACAACACTCCACCGCATATCTAGTCACACACACACACACACAAACTAGCTTCCCCTTCCACTCAGCGATAAAGACAGAACCAGACCACACAGCCCTCCAGTGCCCCCTCACCTGACCCACTGAACCCGGACACAGACGGACACCAGAGGGGACACACACAGCCTGGTGAGACCCTCAGCTGTTGGGCTGGACGCTCCTCAGCCCACACTGGAACCACAGCCAGCGGCCCACAGGAAGTCAGAGAGCACAGACAGACAGCTGCTTCCTGTCTAACAGGTGCTGCTGAGAGCCGACTCACCCCCCCCCTCCCCCCCTCCCCCTCCCCCCCCCCCCTCCCCCCCAGCCGTAAAAATTAACAACCACTATAATTGGAAACGAGTTTAAGAGTGAAAGTCAATACTACCAGTGTGGAAGAAAACAAAAAGAGACATTAGGACACTGCTAACTCAATCCTTTAGACACCAACAATACCTGACCATTTTACAGAGCCAGCGACAAAAGTCTATTCAGGTGACACTGATGACCATAACTACACACACACACACACACACACACACACACACACACACAACCTTCTACACACACCTGTTGGGTCCCCTGGTCAATAGAGACAGCCAAGCATTTCACTTTTCACATGGATAGCAGAGAGGACCACTAGCTACACCTACACCTCTCCACCCACACACACATGCACTCCACCCCAACCCACCCCACCCCCACACACATAAACTCAAGACTCATTACTCTTTGTAAGTGGCTTGGACAAAAGCGTCTGCTAAATGCCTTAACTGTAGATGTAAATTAACATCTGCAGAGCCACACAACACAACACACAATTCCCACATCAATGCTGCATTATGCAGTCCATAGAGCCTCCATCAATACACAGAGAACCTCCATCAGTACACAGAGAACCTCCATCAGTACACATAGCACCTCCATCAGTACACATAGAGCTTCCATCAGTACACACAGAACCTCCCACTAGTACACATAGAGCCTCATCAGTACACTTAGAACCTCCATCAGTACACATAGATCCTCCATCAGTACACAGAGAACCTCCATCAGTACACATAGAGCCTCTAGCAGTACACATAACACCTCCATCAGTACACAGAGAACCTCCATCCAGTACACATAGAGCCTCTAGCAGTACACATAACACCTCCATCAGTACACATAGAGCCTCCATCAGTACACATAGAGCCTCATCAGTAAACAGAGAACCTCCATGAGTACACATAGAACCTTCATCAGTACATACATAAAACTCCATCAGGACACACAGACCTCCATCAGTACACAAAGATCCTCCATCAGTATACAGAGAACCTCCACCAGGACACACAGAACCTCATCAGTACACAGAGAACCTTCATCAGTAAACAGAGCACCTCCATCGGTACATACATAGAACCTCCATCAGTACACAGAGCCTCCATCAGTACACAGAGCCTCCATCAGTACACATAGAGTCTCTATTAAGACACAGAGCCTCCATCAGCACACAGAGAACCTCCATCAGTACACACAAGCCTCTATCAGTACACATAGCACCTCCATCAGTACACATAGAGCCTCCATCAGTACCCAGAGAACCTTCATCAGTACACAGAGCACCTCCATCAGTACACATAGAGCCTCCATCAGTACCAGAGACCTTCATCAGTACACAGAGCACCTCCATCAGTACATAGAGCACCTCCATCAGTACACATAGAACCTCCATCAGTACACATAGAGCCTCTATCAGTACACATAGAGCCTCCATCAGTACAAGACCCTCCATCAGGACACACTGAGCCTCCATCAGTACACAGAGCCTCCATCAGTACACATAGAGCCTCATCAGTACACATAGAACCTCCATCAGTACACAGAGCCTCCATCAGTACACAGAGCCTCCATCAGTACACATAGAACCTCCATCAGGACATAGAACCTCCATCAGTACACATAGAACCTCCATCAGTACATACATAGAACCTCCATCATTACACATAGAACCTCCATCAGTACACACAGAGCCTCCATCAGTACACATAGAACCTCCATCAGTACATACATAGAACCTCCATCATTACACATAGAACCTCCATCATTACACATAGAACCTCCATCAGTACACCAGAGCCCCCACCAGTACCCAGACCCCCCCCAGCCCAGGTCACCAGCAGCTGACTTACGGGCCACCTCCAGGAGGCGTTGTGGCTGCGGGCCTCCCCAGGTAGGTTGCGGGCCACGCACACGTAGCTGCCGTCGTCAGGCTTGCCGCGGCGGCCGTGCACGATGCGCAGGAAGAAGAGCGAGCCGCTGGGCAGCAGCATGCGCTGGGAGCGCGGGTTGTCCCGGTCCGTCTCCACCGCTCCCCGTCCTTGTACCACTCCACCGTGGGGCGGGCCGGCCCTCCGCCTTGCAGTTGAGGGTGGCCGGCTCCCCCTTGGACACGATGAGGTCAGAGGGGTGCTCGGCGATGCGGGGAGGGAAGTCCTCTTGGCGCAGCCGCGATCCTGCAGGAGTCACAGGGATTATGATGAAGATCCATATTGGCAGAGGAATTATCACTCAACACAATCAATTAACACATCATTATCGTTCATATAATGAAGAGCAGGTAGGGGTTAGACAGTACAGAGACCGGTCATTAAGGAGCAGGGAGGGGTTAGACAGTACAGAGACAGGCCATTAAGCAGCAGGTAGGGGTTGGACAGTACAGAGACAGGTCATTAAGGAGCAGGTAGGGGTTAGACAGTACAGAGACAGGTCATTAAGGACCAGGTAGGGGTTAGACAGTACAGAGACAGGTCATTAAGGAGCAGGTAGGGGTTAGGGGGCATCTTGCTCTAGGATGACCTCAGGTCAAGCTGCGGACGATGGAATCGAACCCAGGACCACAGCTACTACACCATCTTGCTTCTATTCAAATGATTTACAAGGTGCTCAATCAACCATTGATGTGGTGGATTAAGGCTGTCTCTTCATCAAGCCTCTTCAAGACAGAAAAACTAATCAAATGAAAACAGAATACAGGAATCATAATGGAGAACTGATACATCATACACCACTACACAATACAGGAATCATAATGGAGAACTGATACATCATAAACCACTACACAATACAGGAATCATAATGGCGAACTGATACATCATACACCACTACACAATACAGGAATCATAATGGAGGACCGATCATACACAATAACCAGCCAGGCAGCTGCCAGGGAATTACATCCCGGGTATTATGGGTCCCATGCTAAACACTCCATTACCTCATTATCCACTCTGACGGCTCAGTTAGCCCATAATCTGATGTGTTTGATGTCCAGTGTTGCAATTAGCAGCAGACATGGCGGCATTAGCCACGCTGCAAGTGAAGCATGCCTTGTATTTATACTAAGAGACGGGGGGGGGCGGGGTCAGGGACAATTGTCCACTGTTCTTTCAACCAATCATCCATTACTGGGAGGAGCTGGGATGTTTCACCAGGTGGAGGTGAAGGTGTTCCAACAGCCTGCACACGCCTGCGTGTGAGCTGCACAATGGAAAACCTTGGGTTTTCTGAATGGGGAGTAAATGTAGGGAGGTCTTTCTGTCCTTCACCCAACACAGTTACACTCCTGTTCAACCTGTCAGACAACTCTACTTGTGTAGAGCGATGGTAGATAGATAGAGAGAGAGAGAGAGAGAGAGAGAGAGAGAGAGAGAGAGAGAGAGAGACAGAGAGAGAGAGAGAGAGAGAGAGAGAGAGAGAGAGAGAGAGAGAGAGGAGAGAGAGAGAGAGAGAGAGATAGATAGATAGATAGATAGATAGATAGATAGATAGATAGATAGATAGATAGATAGATAGATAGATAGATAGATAGATAGATAGATAGATAGATAGATAGATAGATGGATAGATGAACGGAGGGATGGACGGACAGACAGATAGATAGATGACATGATTGATATCAGACAGACGGACAGACAGACACCCAACCAACCAGCATTAATGGAGAAGGAGATGGCTGGTTGGATTTGATGGATGACAGACAGACAGACAGACAGACATTAATAAAGAGAATGGCTGGCTGGATTCTATGGATGACAGGCAGACAGACAGACAGGACAGACAGACAGACGTTAATAAAGGAGATGATTGCCAGGTAAATGTGAGTGACATTAAACTCTTGTCTTTATTGCTTGGGGGGAACAGAGAGGTCGTTCTGCGAGCCCCCGGCTCCTTCAGCAGGCTGGTGTTGTAAGGACCCCAAACCACTGTGGCGACCGCTCAGAAACACATCCGGGCCCCCGGCCCCCCAGCCCCCCGCACCTCACACCGCAGTCTGTCTGCAGTCTGAGCCACAGGATGTTACAGGACACACACTGTGATGATATCACAGACACAAAGGACTACGTCTGAACCGAGATGTGATACCGTAAAAGCGAGCGACAGGTAATTCATCTAATTTTAACAAACTATAGATAGACTGTGATAGATGTGATAGATGCTTGTCTTTGTTTGATCAAAACAGCAAATCACGAATGGAGAAGTGAAAACTGAAGTCCTAGACTGTTGTTACACCAGTGTGTGCTGCCAGGCTGCACTGAACATGAAGTCATTCCCAAGATGGAGGCAGTGAATCTGGGCGGTGTATTGAGAGCCAAAAAACAGTGTCTCTCACACAGCAACGGTTAAATAACCCCGTCCTCGTGATTACACCAAAACACACGCTCCAACCAAGGAGACAATTCCAGACTGACGCTGCAGCCAAGACAATTCTAGATATTTGGCAGGAGAGGACATTTTGTTGGAGGGGCCTGAGAGTGCAAACCCAGTGCCAAACATGCAAAACACCCGTTCACACCTACACAGAAACACACACACACATACACACACACACACACACACACACACACACACACACACACACACACACACACACACACACACACACACACACACCACAACACACACACAGAAACACACACAGAAACACACACATACACACAGAGAAACACACAGACACACACAGAAACACACAGACACACACAGAAACAGACAGACACACATAGAAACACACAGACACACACAGACACACAGACACATACAGACACACACAGAGAAACACACAGAAACACACAGACACACACAGACACACACAGCCACACACACACACACACACACAGGGACACACAGACACACATAGACACACAGAAACACACAGACACAAAACACACACACAGAAACACATAGAGACACACAGAAACACACAGAAACACACATACACACACAGAGATACACAGAAACCCACAGACACACAGACACATACAGACACACACAGACACACACAAAAACAAACAGAAAACACACAGACACACACAGACACACACTGACACACACACAGACACACACAGAAACACACAGACACACACAGAACACACAGACACACACAGAAACACACAGACACACACAGACACACACAGAAACACACAGAAACATTCGTCCAAGAAGAAGCAAACACATGATAGCCACACACGGCCCACACAAGTCCAGAACAATTAACGCACCACACACACACACAGGCTGGCGGCCATTTTGTTTGAGCTTATTATGATTGGCTGCCAGAGGACATGTGACGTAAAGAGACTGAAGCC
>JAXIVH010000012.1:3963918-3968918 GCA_036785325.1 Urophycis tenuis | reverse complement strand
TATTTCCAAAAATGGCGGAATATCCCTTTAAGGAGCAGGTAGGGGTTAGACAGTCCAGAGACTGGTCTTTAAGGAGCAGGTAGGGGTTAGACAGTCCAGAGACAGGTCTTTAAGGAGCAGGTAGGGGTTAGACAGTCCAGAGACAGGTCCTTAAGGAGCAGGTAGAGGTTAGACAGTACAGAGACAGGTCCTTAAGCAGCAGGTAGGGGTTAGACAGTACAGAGACAGGTCCTTAAGCAGCAGGTAAGGGTTAGGGGGATTCTTGCTCTAGGATGCCTACAGGTGGACTATGATCATGGAGGTTTGAAACTCTTCCTCCTGGGAGCCAAGCACCCTTACCTCCCCGTTAGCAAGTTTTTTTTAATTTATTTCAACTTAGAGAAAAAGAAGTGCAGTAAAGCTCTGGGATGGAGAAGGAGTGAGGCTGAACAGAAGAGACCCAGTCTGGAGAAGCTCTGGTCCTGCGGGCATGGCACCCCAGGCCTTCCCTCCATCTCTACCTCCGCCCATCACCCCCATTTCTCCCTCCCTCCATCGCTTCATTCATCCATCCATCTCGCTCTCCCCCCACCTCCCCCCATCTCTCCCTCCCTCTATCTCTCTCTCTATCTCTCCCCTCAGCCGGCTGGTTCTGTGAGACCAGCCGGGGCAGAACCGGGGCGAGGCCCGGCTCTGGTTCAGATGTCTTGTGATTTGATGTGCGGCGGCTGGCTGAGGCAGAGGGGAGCCAGCCAGTCAGGCGGAGGCCGGGGGGGCGGCTGACAGCTGCCCTGGGGGGTAGAACCTGCCTTTCATCTCATCCCCTCATCAAGGAGAGGGAGCACACAGAGAGGTACCGCGTCCATCAAAGATATCTTAACCACACCCATGGGTGCTGCCGCTCGTGTTGGGCGCGCAAAAGGGGCCCGAGAGTTAGGGTTGTTCGAGTCTTGGAGCGAAAGGTTCTGGGTTCGAATCCCAACGTCCACAGCCTGGGCAGAAGGTTAACCCACAGCGAGAAGCTCCCTGCCCCACCCTGCTCCGTGGTGACAGGTATCTGAAGCACGGTGAGCTGCTGTGGATCAGACCGCCTGCCCAGAGACTCAGCAGGAGAGACGCCGGGCGCCACCGACGCCGCAGCGCTGTGGAGGTTAAGTAAACGAGGGGTTCATTAAGTAGACCCTTAGAAGACACGCTCGGCGCCCACAGAAAACATTGTGTGCCGTCTCTTAAGTACGGCGGCCGGGTTTATGGAGGGATTTATGGAGATGTGAATCACCACTCGACTGATGCACACGCTCCAGCGCCACCACGAGCGGGCTGGGAACGGCGGGGGCAAACAAACCGCAGTCGGGGAGAAGTCCTCAATCCCCAAACAATTACAACCACACAGGGACAATCAAACAGAGTCATTACCGCAGCACCCAATGCAATCCCAGATAATCAGGACTGCAGCCTGAGACTAATAACACGTCTAGCGGTGGAAACACTGTGCCGGGCACTCTAATGGGAAGAAAGGGTTTCTGGGGAACGTAGTCTTTCGGGAGGCCGCGTGGGATTAGCATGTTGTTGTGATGTCAGAGCATCTTGCTGGCAGTGGATAAATGACGGGGGAGTCATGTGACTGGTGAGAGGTGGCGAGGAGGGGTTGATTAATGGTAATGTGCATTTTAAATATCTTCCCTAATGACGCTGAGAGTAATCAAATTGGGTTCAGCGATCAATAGGTCGCTCTGATAAGAAAGCCCTGTGTGTGTGTGTGTGTGTGTGTGTGTGTATGTGTGCGAGTGTGTGTTTGTGTGTGCAAGAGCCTGTATGTGCATGCTTTTGTGTGTTCTTGCAGGTTTTTTAGCGTGTGTGTGTGTGTGTGTGTGTGTGTGTGTTCCTGCATGTGTGTTAGTGAGTTGCCTTCTGAGTTTGTTCAAGCATGAAAGTGTGGCACTCTGAACGAACATTGATCTCCACGATCGATTCGCTGGCTGCCTGGACAGAGAGCAGAACTAACTGAATATCCAACGACCTTTGACCTGCTCAAATCATGACCTTTCTACAGATGTCCTCCTCTTCAACACATCAATCCACAGCCCGCCCTTTAACCCTTGACCCCAAAATACGCAATAATATGCCACGCGTCATGTTTCTGCCTGTACTCATGGGGTGCTGAGACACAAGAGTCCAGTACATCTGTGAGATGACATGATAAACAACCTACTTCCATCCATTGTGAGCTTATAATTAGTGGTCTTATTTTGGTTAAAATGATTACAAACATGTATTTACAGTCAACACGTGTCTGTGTGAATGTGTGTGTGTGTGTGTGTGTGTGTGTGTGTGTGTGTGTGTGTGTGTGTGAGTGTGTGAACAGGTGCCATGGCCTGTGAACTCGTAGCCCAAAGGCACTTGTTATTAAAGCTGTCTCTCACACACACACACAACACACACACACACACACACACACACACACACACACCAGACTCAGCAGGCATCACTGCTCAGCAGGGGGTCACCGTGGAAACAAGCGAGGTAATCACTAAACACCCCCCCCCCTGTCTTCATCAGCCCAGCCGAACAACAGGATCACACCAGAAAACGTTCCCCACGCCTGTTCTTCCCTTCACGCCCCCAGGAACATGTTCTGCGTTCACCTCCACCACGGGCTCACGTCTTCAGAAGGAGTCTAAATCTGCAACCTGGTTGGCCAAACACAGACTAAAGATAGTGATTAGAGCTGGCCTTTCCCAGATCACGCAGAGAACACACGCTGAGGTGAAACATGTGCGTACAACATGAATAAACATGTTTTACATAACCTTTTATGGACAGAATGTAGGAAGATTTGTGCGTTATCAGCATGAAGCTTGCGGTCGCTCCATATGTAGCATCACAACGATGCAGACTAAAACGTGAGAAGAATTCTTGTGCTACAAAAAAGCGTGGACATATGTAACGGAGTGGGCGAGATAATTCAGATTGTTCCAAACCAGCGTGGCCAAGAACCAGAGCCCAGTCAAGATGGCTGCCAGCCCAGCCGAGCCAAGAATGTCCCTCCTGGAACGAGAGGTGGACCTGTTCCCATGGAACCAGAGAGGAGGTTGACAGCTACTCCTACTACTAATACTAATACTACAACACTATTCCTACTACAATTACTAATACTACAACACTATTCCTACTACAATAACTAATACTACAACACTATTCCTACTACAATTACTAATACTACAACACTATTCCTACTACTAATACTAATACTACAACACTATTCCTACTACAATTACTAATACTACAACACTATTCCTACTACAATTACTAATACTACAACACTATTCCTACTACAATTACTAATACTACAACACTATTCCTACTACAATTACTAATACTACAACACTATTCCTACTACAATTACTAATACTACAACACTATGCCTACTACTAATACTAATACTACAACTTATTCCTACTACAATTACTAATACTACAACACTATTCCTACTACAATTACTAATACTACAACACTATTCCTACTACAATTACTAATACTACAACACTATTCCTACTACTAATACTAATACTACAACACTATTCCTACCACTAATACTAATACTACAACACTATTCCTACTACTAATACTAATACTACAACACTATTCCTACTACTAATACTAAAACACTATTCCTACTACAATTACTATTACTACAACACTATTCCTACTACAATTACTAATACTACAACACTATTCCTACTACAATTACTAATACTACAACACTATTCCTACTACTAATACTAATACTACAACACTATTCCTACTACTAATACTAATACTACAACACTATTCCTACTACTAATACTAATACTACAACACTATTCCTACTACTAATACTAATACTACAACACTATTCCTACTACTAATACTAATACTACAACACTATTCCTACTACAATTACTAATACTACAACACTATTCCTACTACAATTACTAATACTACAACACTATTCCTACTACAATTACTAATACTACAACACTATTCCTACTACTAATACTACAACACTATTCCTACTACTAATACTAATACTACAACACTATTCCTACTACTAATACTAATACTACAACACTATTCCTACTACTAATACTAATACTACAACACTATTCCTACTACTAATACTAATACTACAACACTATTCCTACTACTAATACTAATACTACAACACTATTCCTACTACAATTACTAATACTACAACACTATTCCTACTACAATTACTAATACTACAACACTATTCCTACTACTAATACTACAACACTATTCCTACTACTAATACTAATACTACAACACTATTCCTACTACTAATACTAATACTACAACACTATTCCTACTACTAATACTAATACTACAACACTATTCCTACTACTAATACTAATACTACAACACTATTCCTACTACTAATACTAATACTACAACACTATTCCTACTACAATTACTAATACTACAACACTACTACTACTACTACTACTACTACTACTACCACTACTACAGCTACTAATACTACTACTAATACTACTACAGCTACTAATACTACAACAACACTACTACTACAGCTACTAATACTACACTACTACAGTTATTACTACTACTACTACTACTACTACAGCTACTAATACTACAACAACACTACTACTACAGCTACTAATACTACACTACTACAGTTATTACTACTACTACTACTACTACTACTACTACAGCTACTACTACTACTACTACTACAGCTATTACTACTACACCACTACTACTACTACAGCTATTATTACTACACTACTACTACAACTGCTACAGCTACCAATACTACAACACTACTACTACTACTACACCACCACTAGTACTAGTACTACTACTACTACTACTACTGCAGCTACTAATACTACACTACTACTACTACTACTACTACTACTACTACTACTACTACTACTACTACTACTAATACTATACTACTACTACAGCTACTAATAGAGGATCATCGGTGTCTCTCT
>JAXIVH010000012.1:3873918-3956418 GCA_036785325.1 Urophycis tenuis | reverse complement strand
CTCTCTCTCTCTCTCTCTCTCTCTCTCTCTCTCTCTCTCTCTCTCTCTCTCTCTCTCTCTCTCTCTCTCTCTCTCTCTCTCTCTCTCTCTCTCTCTCTCTCAGTATGGCCCTCCAGTTATGGATATGTTGAGGAACAATTAGCATTAGTGAGCTGAGTCCTCTCCTCTGGGGGAACCATGCTGAGATGTGATATCACTTCCCCACCATGACCAGCATGTTGGTTCTTCTCCTTACAAGGATGAGGAACATGAATTATACATTTTATGTTGTGACCATTTTGTTTTTGGATTATAACAGCAGTTTAGATCACGATACAATTCCACACAAGTTATCCAGTAAGTCACGTTTGACGTGTTCAGTGTATAGCCATGCAGTGTATTCATATTCGCTGAACTCATTCGTTTGAGACTGTTGCTGTTTATAAAGCATGATAATATGAGAGAAATCCAAACTCGATCAGTCGTGATAAGGACCGCCAGGCCCCCCGGCTGACCGCTTCAACTCAAAGTCAATCACACACACACGTCCACACGCAGCAGAACATGAAGTCGTATCGCAATAAGGCAACGCGTTTGATGGCGTCAGCTTTAGGGATGTAACTGTTGGCCCAGTATGAGGACGATAAGGACCAGATTGAGTTTAAAGCTGTCAAAGGCCCGCGGGGGGGCAGCCGCGCTGACAGCATCGGGGGCCATGCGGGGTCAGGGGCCACGCATCGATGTTTGGAGAGCGGAGACAAATCAGGGCGAAATAATAATAATAATCTAAAATAACCGGTTAGAGAACCCTGCTGCCTCTCGCTTAGCCCACTTTACCTTCACCCGTAAGTACGGCGCTTTGTTATATTAAGACGAAATAAACGTTGAAACAATGATGAACAATCAGAGGTGTTAGAGAGGGTTCTTCCAGAGTAACTCGTACCTGAACAAAGGTGAAGAAACGCCAGAACGTGGGAGATTCCGAGGACACCCCGACGCATCGTTCCGGAGGTGTGGAGCCCGGAGGCGCGCGTCTTATTGTCCCAGTCTGGTGATGGTCGGTCCTCCGCGCCTCAACCTCGTGTCAACCCACTCAGTCTCTCAAACCTCTTCTCTGAAAATGAAATAAATAAAAAAAAAAAAAAAAATACTGTGTCCGACTATCTTGTTCTTCAGCTGACTTGGCAGTTTCGTAAACTTGAGACTGATTCAGCACGGTAACCCTCGCATGGGCTATCCCATCCTCGGGAAGAACGCAGCGGTCCAAACTTCAGCTCCCACGAATCAAGCGAGTCCTTCGGCGATCGGAGTCCGGCGGGGGGTCGTTTGGGACGGCTTGTCGTCCTCACTCGAAGTCCTGCATCGGATGATCGGAGCATCCGAGGAGGTAATTTCAGTCCGCACCACTACCAGCAGTTTGGAGTGTGACTGGAGCTCTCCTCGTGTGAGCTGGGAGAGAGGAGGAGGAGATGCAGGGAGGGCACCGCATGTGTGATAGTATTTCCCTCTCCGTTCTCTCCATCCAGTCAGACGCTCCTCTGGTTGGAGGGAGAATCCTCTTCGCGCATGTTTCATTCACAGAAACAAAGCCTCGGACCAAATCAGCGCATTTCTTCCAAACAAGAGCAGAGCGTCCCTATAAATGTCCGAGCTTCACCTGTTAGTGGGATAAAGGGCAGTGCGTAAAGATGACCTTTACCTAATGTGTTTGTGTTCAAGTCTCTTTATTAGGGTTTATTAGATTTTTGATGAGAAAATGAGCAGGCTCCAGAGTGTCCTTTCCGATGCCATTGCAAAAATAACCTTTTTATAATGTCTTTGTTTAAGCCGCATAAGTCGCTGGGAAGTGACTACACACGTTTATCGATAGGCTACCTCACTTGCCTCACAACATATCTTCACTTTACTTTCCTTATAACCAGTTTAGTTTTTTAGTTTAATATAAAAGCTATTGCAGTTATACTTTTATATATAAATAAAAAAAATAACGACAAAGCTCAACAATTAGTTTGTGTCGTTAGTCAGTTTGCGGTGAGGACGCGTTTACCTCACCAGCTCGACTGCGCCCTCTGCTGGCAGCAGTAAGGACACGCACACACGGAGGACACGTACATGCTCATTCATTAATCTACATTCTACAATATTTACACCGTGTAGCTTCATTTCCAACACTGTGATAATGGAGCAATACATCATTTGTTTTATAACATCTTACTTTGGGGCTATAGTTGGTGTTTGAATCTCAACTGAAAGGTTCTGAGTTTGAACCCCAATGTCCTCAGACTAACCAGTAGTCATCCTCGATGAAGATGCCCCTGAACCCCCACCTGCTGCTTAACCAACCGTTTTGAAATCAATTCACTTTAAGTCCCTTTGTATAAATGTATCTGCTGAATTCATGAATTGCAAAATGACTGAAACATGGCCTGCATACGTATTCATATCTACAACACTACAATAGAGAATGACTTCACAAAGCTACAGTCCTGCTCAATGAAGGCAGAAGGATGCTGGACAGAGACTTAGTCCAGCAGCAGTGAGAGGAGAGTCATCCTCTCATTCAGCTGGATGACCTGTCAGAATAAATAACCCTGTCACGATGAGCCCAGCAGGGTGGAGTGATGGAACCCTTGGTGAGGACCACAGTGGTCTCAGAGCCTTTAGATCACTTACAGCCAAACATCTTCAGGAGACCCTGCAGAGCCCACCATGGTGAACCTAGTGGAACGGTACTGGGTTCAATACCTCTTCACCCTGATGCTATATGTAATGAATCTGAGTCAGTGTAGAGAGATGACTGAAGAGTTTACAGCAGTATGGAACATACTATATATATATATATATATATATATATATATATATATATTATATATATATATATATATATATATATATATATATATATATGTGTGTGTGTGTGTGTGTGTGTGTGTGTATATACTTCCAAACTAGTCCTTCTACTGTCGTTGACCATCATAGAAATGTGTAACATTCTGCATCATGTTCAGGAGAGTAAGAGGAAAAACGAAGCACCGAAACAGTCAAAAGTAGCAGACAAAAGTACAGAGTAACATATATCTACACACACAAAATGCTCAGTTTATCTAGAACATTCCACACCAGAAAAGCGTTTCAAAAGCAATGTTGTTCAGCGTTCCGACGAATTCTCTGGGCCTGTTTATCTCTAAATATTTCACTGGCTGTTTCATTGCAGGCTCAGCTGGATATTCTGGGCTTTCTTTTATACGAGGGAATATAAGAAAGACAAAAACATCAAAAAACTGAACAGCCTCAACTGCGCTTCTCCTTTCATCTCTCAGTGGGCTCTCTGATTGGTCGCCTGAGGAGGAACCAACCTCAGGTACTCTCTGGTCTCAAACCTGCTCCTTTTGGGTCTCCTGTTGTGTTCCCTTTTGTTCTCGCACAGGAACCCAGACTCAATGGGCTGTAACACATGGAACCAGGGAGGAAGAACCCTGAATTCAGGAGCAGACTGAGCCTTGTGGTAACACTTTACAAAAAGGCTATTTTAATTCACTATTGAGTGAGCAGTCCCCTCACTATTCATTCATCTATGCATTAGTTCATGCAGTAATAAGCATTGTTGTGTAGCATTAGCAGAGGGGCTATGGATGGGGTTGGAGTTAGTGGGATAGGGTCAGGAGGATGATGAATACATGAATACCTTAGTTCATGTGAACACCACTACTTTTACATTAGTTAACTGTACGTTAACTATTATATAAGGCTTTTATTCTCGTTGTCAGAAGCAGGAGAGTTTATGTAAGATTTTTTTAATACATATTTCCATTTTGTCCAAAACGATGACAGTGTATGTTGTCATGTTGTCATTGACATGCCTTCAGCAGCTAGAGGTAATGACCATCTTGCTCAAGGGTGCCTACAGGTCAGACTGCTGCGGGATCAAACCCACAACCTTTCGGCAGGGAATACCCTAACCACCATCCCTTTACTGAAGTGACCCAAGCAACCATGAATAATGAATGAATGAATGAAAATGATGCATGCTGTGATGTGAACACACGCTGCCTCTCCTCGACTCCAGACACAGTTCCCCACTTCGGACATGTTGTCAAACTCCTGCTAAGATCCTACTCATCTGCTCTCATCCCGTATCCATGACAACCACGGTGTTGACCCCCTCGGTCCCCTGCCCCTCCCCCACCCCCTCAGAGCTCGCGGTCAAGACCTGTTTCCCTCTCTCCCTCTCGCTCTCTCTCTGACACGTCTGAAGAGATCAGACAGTCCCTCCTCTCCATCCCAACCGTTCACAACACAACAACAAGATGGCCGCCCCCTCCCTCCCCCTCCCTCCCCCTTCCCTCCCCCTGCCCTACCTGGCCTCACCCACAGGCCTCTCCTCTTTCATCTCCTTGTCCTTTTCTGCACAGCGGGACAGCCCATTGTCTCCTGCAGCCTCCACCCCCCCCCCCCCACACACACACACACACACACACATGTTCACAGCAGGTAGGAAAGAACGTTTCATATCCAAAGCAAAGAAATAAAATAAAAACCCTAGGCTTCTTATTTGTAGAGAAAGAAAAAAAGCCACCAGAGTCTTTGATCTTGGGGGTTGATGATACAGTGTGTCCAATAGAGCCCTCGCTCATTTGGATGCTTCAAAGAGATTCTGCAGCCCCTGTGTGTGTGTGTGTGTGTGTGTGTGTGTGTGTGTGTGTGTGGAGGGGGGGGGGGGGGGGGTACAGGGGGGTGAAGCTTGTTCTAAATTCTTCTTTTATTTTGTTTTGTCTTTTCCTCCAGCTGGATGTTCACCGGGACTCGTTTCATCAGGACTCTGGAAGTGTTGCTCCCCGAGCCAGCCAGAGATAAGGAGACTCCCGCTCCACTGGATTAGTCCTCACATTCCAGCTCTTCTGGATTACGTCCCTGTGTTCTGTCAGCAGAACCACGTGGGGATAAGATTGGGTTGGTTTTGGACGGAGCATCCGAGATCTCTTGTCTGCTGACTGTCTGCGTTATTCAAGGCCAAGTCAGCAGAAATGAACTGGCTGAACTGTGGTTCGCCATGGAATGTATTGTGTGTGTTATACAGTTTTGTTCTGTTGTTCGTATTATTTGTTTATTTTATTTTTGAAAGCTCATATTTTACCATTTCCATTTTCCTATTTTAAAGGTTTAAATTTTAAAGGTGTGACATTTAAGGAGCAGCTAGGGGTAGACAGTCCAGAGACAGGTCATTAAGGAGCAGGTAGGGGTTAGACAGTACAGAGACAGGTCATTAAGGAGCAGGTAGGGGTTAGACAGTACATAGACAGGTCATTAAGGAGCAGGTAGGGGTTAGACAGTACAGAGACAGGCCATTAAGGAGCAGGTAGGGGTTAGACAGTACAGAGACAGGTCATTAAGGAGGACTGTGAACGAGGACTGTGAGGGATCAAACCGCGTACCTTTGGCTGGGAGTTGAACACACTTACCACCACACAGCCTCATTTCCATCCTGTCACTCACCTGTGTATCCGCTGGTGTTTCCATCCCAGTGAGGAGGACCAGCGGTCCCAGCACTCCACTCCTCTCTGCCTGTAGCGTACACACGGACATAGACCGTGGTTCAGTACAACAGGACTGATGCCGTCACCTGCTATCAGCTATTGCGTTCCTGACATTAAAGTGATGGTTCGGAGTAAAATTCACCCTGAGGTAATTTCCACCAATAATCCAGCCAAATACCCCCTCAGATGCATTTTTAGCGACGGTCAATATTTATCAAGTTTAGGGGTATCAGCCGAATGGCTTAGTATTGGAGTGTCCGGTACTGTGTGTATATCTCGTAAATCACCCCACTAATAATGCATGGATTGTTACCCAACTTCTGTAGTAGTACATATATGGTCTGTACTCACAAAACGAGGCATTTTAAAGTTTGTAAGTACACCAGGAGTTTATTTAAAAGAGCACTTTTCTGATAGCTTCAACTAGCTGTTGCTAAGGCTACCGCTGCGTCGACGGTCTCTTCCGTCTTTCCGGATGAGTTCGTAAAAGTCCTCTTCAAAACTCACAAGTGTAAGGAAAAAGTTAGTGAATTCAACACTCCATCTAATTTCAAGTATTCAATTATTCCAGTTGTCAATACATTTCGATGGAGTGTTGAATTCACTAACCTTTTCCTTACACATGTGAGTTTTGAAGAAGACTTTTACGAACCGGAAAGACGGAAGAGACGTCGACGCAGCGGTAGCCTTAGCAACAGCTAGTTGAAGCTATCAGAAAAGTGCTCTTTTAAATAAACTCCTGGTGTATTTACAAACTTTAAAATGCCTCGTTTTGTGAGTACACCATATATGTACTACTACAGAAGTTGGGTAACAATTCCATGCATTATTAGTGGGGTAATTTACGAGATATACACACAGTACCGGGCACTCCAATACTAAGCCATTCGGCTTATACCCCCAAACTTGATAAATATTGACCGTCGATAAAAATGCATCTGAGAGGGTATTGGCTGGATTATTGGTGGAAATTACCTCAGGGTGAATTTTACTCCGAACCATCACTTTAACACAAAAACCAACAGAAAGTTATTGGCAGATCAAAGCCGTTTAAATGCAATAGAGGGAGCCAACGAGCTCACAAAGCAACATGCAATGCATCGAGTCCAACACTAACTTGAACATAATGACGTTCTTAACGATTGAGTGGATGGGAGTGGGTGCTGTTCAAATAGTTACCATCAGATGGCGCCACAAACTAAACAAACAATCCATACAGGCAAAACTTTACCTCGGTCTACTCAAGCAGTTCACGGTACAATACAGAAAGGCAGCTAGATCTAACGTGTACGTTAGAGATGTATCATCAGTGGGATATTTTTTTTAGAATGATGAATGATGATGAATGATGAAGAGAACAGTGTTCCACCTTTGTCGCTGACGGGGCTGGGGACCTGCCGTGTCGGGTGCAGACGGAGCAGGTTGATCAGAAGTAAAGTCGCCACATGTGACGTCATCATTTCTCCTAAAATAACAGAGATGGATAATTGGTTGACATCATTGATTCGTGCATGGTGTAGGAACGGTTGAAAACACAGTTTGGAATTCCGAACACACATCCTCTTCGTATTCTGGACACAGATTCTGGTGTTTGTAATGGTCCTTGGTTCCAGGGAATGTATTGGATTAGGACTGCAGAATAAAGATGATTTTACTTTACTGCTCATTAGGTATTTAGACTGCAGGCCGTTCGACCCAGCGGAAAGGATCTGGGTTCGATCCCCAATGTCTTCTGCAAGATGAAAGATGCTACAACCCTGGTGTGTGTGTGTGTGTGTGTGTGTGTGTGTGTGTGTGTGTGTGTGTGTGTGTGTGTGGACAATACACTTGAGAACCCTCATTGACTCATGCGCTCAGAAAAAGTAAGAGAGTGTGTGGTCCAGAGAGAAACAAAGAGAGAGTGAGAGAGAGGGGGTCTATAAGAGATAGGTCAATAAAGGTGTGTGTGTGTGTGTGTGAGAGAGAGAGAGAGAGAGAGGGGGTGGGGGGGGGGGGGGGGGGGGGGCAGAGAGAGGGGGGGGAGGCAGGAGAGAGGAGAGAGAGAGAGAGAGAGAGAGAGAGAGAATGAGAGGGAAGGTGACAGAGAGAGAGAGAGAGAGAGAGAGAGAGAGAGAGAGAGAGAGAGAGAGAGAGAGAGAGAGAGTTAGAGAGAGAGAGAAAGAGAGGAGAGAGAGGCAGAGGGAAAGAGAGAGAGAGGGGGGGGAGGTCCTGCAGTATATCATGGTGCTGGTAGTGAGTTAGTGAGGCTCCAGGATGTAACAGAAACAGGAGGTTCTGCTCCACCATCTGTGGTCCAACACTCTGAGTTCTGGCCCTCTCACGGGCCCTCACTCTCTGGGCTGTCTTCAGCTTGGCACCAAACGGGTCCAGTTATTAGTGAGACACACAGCAGCAGACAGCATGCTGCTGTTGGACCGGGACATGTTTCTATGACTGGTGAGGGGAATGTGGACTTTTGTTTTCCAACACGCAAAGGCTTCACCACAGCTTACCATTAGCTTAGTGATTCCATCCTTCAAACATGTCCACCCACACACACAGACACACATAACCACACACACACACTCCCATACACACACACACATACACACTCCCATACACACACACACACAAACATAACCACACACACACACTCCCATACACACACACACACACACACACACACACACACACACACACACACACACACACACACACACACACAAATAACCACACACACACACACACATGACCACACACACACACACACACACACACACACACACACACACACACACACACACACACACACTCCCACTCACACTCACACACTCACTCACACACACAGATATTCACACTACACTTTACGTTACACTACTATGTATTTATTTCCTTTTGTGTCCACAGTGGAGTGTTGTCATTAGCTGCATGAGAGGGTTGTACCATTGTAGCTCTCGGTGGTGTGTCCCATTGGTCGTGTGTGTGTGTGTTTGTGTGTGTGTGTGTGTGTGTGTGTGTGTGTGTGTGTGTGTGTGTGTTGTGTGTGTGTGTGTGTGTGTGTGTGTGTGTGTGTGTGTGTGTGTGTAGCACACAGGAAGTGTGTTCGGCTGACTTTCTAAACTCAGCCCCACTACAGGGGGGTTATCTGGCAGAGGAAGCTCGGCAAAGATGAGAGACAGGCATGAATTTATTGTCCATAACACACACACACACACACACACACACACACACACACACACACACACACACACACACACACACACACACAACCAATGAAATACACTACTGAGACACACACATACACAGGTTATGATAAAAAAAAGTCCACTATCAATCAATCATATGTCAATCAATCACTCGATCAATCACCCAACACCGTTGAGCTCGAGATAACCCGTACCAGTATTCTATATAAGGAATTGTATTGTATTGTATTTCTTGTATCGCCTTTCAGTACTAAAAAGGTAGGCTTTCAATAGTAAAGTAGCCTATATAATTCCTCTCATACTCTCTCACACCGACACAGATGAACTGAAACTACAACATGTAACGTATCACCTAAAATAAGGGCTGCGTGATGTTGAACGGCTCAAAACATACCCGCAAAACGAAACAAGACGTTATATTTGATAAACTTGGACTCGTTTGGGTTCTTACCTCTGGCTCCTACAGCTTAGGCTGCTCCATTCTCGTAGAATCACAATCGCCACACGTGTTCTGACGTCCGCCCGGGCAGCCGGTCTGGCTGAGAAAAACACAGAGACACTGATGTGAGGGTCTTCTTCTGAGGTCTTCTTCTGAGGGCTTCCTTGGTGCCAGAAGACGGCCACCACCACACCTGGCGCCTCGCCGTTCTCCGGCAGACAGGAGCGCACTGCTCAGGTACCGCGGCGCATACCAATCAATGGACGCGCCAATCTGTGGTGCAATCTCCTGCTCCGCTCTGTCTTCACTGTCCTCCACTAGTTTCTCTCTCTCCTGGACACACCCCAACTGGTAGTGGGGATGGATGTGTGTAGCCTACTTGGAGGACTAAGGAATCACAATTGCATTCATAGAGTGTTCTTGCTGTTGAACTTCTATTCTGGAGACGCAATCGTGTGTGTGTGTGTGTGTGTGTGTGTGTGTGTGTGTGTGTGTGTGTGTGTGTATTTGTGTGTGTGTGTCTGTATCACCAAAGTAGTTTCACACAGACAAGGACTAGTTGCAGCCTCGTAGTGCAGACTACTTTAATTGTAGCTACCAGCTACCCCCCCCCCCCCCCCCCCCCCCCCCACACACACACACACACACACACACACACACACACACACACACACTACCACCTCTATTATTAACGCGATGGCTCGATAGAAAGCACTTCATTAGTGAACTAAGTACAGCTGAGGATAACCATGACAACATGGAAGATTCCATCTTTGGCATATTATTTAGATTTGGTACATTCACTGGATCATAAGAACAATATCCAGGGAGATGAACTTCTATTCTCTCTATTACAGACAGCATTAACATTGGATCTATGTAACACACATTTTGAAGGGGTTCAAATCTGCTCAGTTTTCTCCTGTAAACCACTCACAGAGTCTTAAAATGTTGGGTAATTGAGGTTGTTTGTATGGTCTGGTGAATTCATGGCCAGGTGAAGGGGTGAGAGCGTCTTTCTCTGGGTGACGACATGACTGTGCACACAGTGAATCTTTCATTCACTCATTTGTTAATGACTGAATTGATCTGAGCTGTAGCCTGAGTGGCTCTGTGTTTTTTTAAGACCAACACCATGGAGAGATTGTAGACGTGCTGGAGATCTTCCTGATCTTGTCGCCCGCTTGGCTAAAGTTCTCATCTAGCCCCAGGATGAAGGTGCACGGCACGGTAGTCGTGGCAACGGCAAAGCCCTCTTCCTTATGCATGCGTGGTTCGCTGGCTGTGTCTGAGAGAATGCAATCAGGATGTGATGGGCTGGTGGCTGTAATCTCTCTCATCTTCAGGAACTCGTTTTGTGGAGCTTCAAAGGAGGCAGAGCAGCAGAGTCACTTGAAGATGGCAACACCCTTACAGATAGTATTTACATGGAAATCACTCTCCTGTCACTCAGGGGGGGGCAGGAGACAGGGGGTCCTGCTCTACTACCTAGGGAAGGGGAGGTAGAGGGAGAGAGAGAGAGGGAGGGAGGGAGGGAGGGAGGGAGGGAGAGAGAGGGGGGAGAGAGAGAGGGGAGGGGGGGAGGGAGGGAGGGAGAGGGGGGAGAGAGAGGGGGGGGGAGAGAGGGGGGAGAGAGAGAGGGGGGGGGAGAGAGGGGGGGAGAGAGGGGGAGACAGACAGAGAGTGGGAGAGAGAGAGACAGACACACAGAAATAGATAAATAATTATATTAATCATGCATGATAGAAAGCAGAATAAAAACAAAATAAACACATGCAGACAGAGACAGAGAACGTTAACAGAGAAAGATTGTCATAGAGGATGTATCAGATTTGTGTGAGTACTGCATACAAGCTCCCATCAAATTATGTTGTACTGTAAAAACTCTTAATTAGGTCTAGCTCAAAAAAACTAATTGGTATTTTGAGTTGAGAAAACTTAATATGCATTTCATTACATGCTAAAAGATTAAGTAGAGTCTATGCTAAACCGTCAAGAAATTGAGTAAAATGTCAAAAATGTCAGCATATTAAACAAATCAGACTTAATTAAAATAAGTAACATTTAAAAGAAAAACTAATAATTTTAAGTGTCACCTGCTTCAAATTTTAGTATTACCATAAATTGAACAAATAAAGAGAGGTATGGATTGTCAAGAAGTATTAAATCATTAACAATGATCAATTCATTAACAATTATTAACATTGTAAAAATATCACAAGAAGCTAAAGTGCAGCTTTGCAGGACACCTTAGGTTCAGAGTTTCGGACATAGGACCTCATTTCCAAGTGCTATTCATCAGTGGAGACCGCTTTCAAAACGTTTCACCCAGCCCTTCTAGTTGCTTAGTTCACTTGTGCTAGGATAGCGCAAGTCAACGGTAGATGTAAGCCTGCCTCTAAAAACAGTCTTACCCACTCCACAGTACACCTGAGGCAAAGAAATGATAACACCAGACTATCGATGTAAATGTCTGTGTTAATAGAATCATGTTAGATATTTAGAAATTAGTTTTATTTCTAACATTATTCTATCAACACATAAGTAGCACACTGGCTAACTTAGAAATGAGGTCCTATGTCCAAAATTCTGAACCATCAAAAACATTAAATAACTTTAAAACTGCAGCTTAGTATAAAACGTTCACTGTACAAACAAGCCCAACATCATGTTTAGCTGCCTAGGCTAGAAGCTTGTTTTTGAGAGTCATGAACCTGAGGGAGGGTTTTGGATGCAGTGTGTCGAGTCTCACAAAAGTCTTTGAAAGACCTCAAAAGTCTTGATACGTTTGTCCGGATACTGGAGATGAAGACTGTATGTCAACCCGAGGAGTAGGCTGCATGCTCTGGCTAGATTGCCAAGACCAGTAAGACAAACTCAATTGTTGATGAAAGATACAAATAAATTAAAAAGAAGTTATGCAATTTAGTTTAATGACATCTTCTGTGAAGAATTTAGAAAACTAGAAGATTCCAATACAATCCTAATTTGAGATATTGTAATGAAGTGAAATGAAGTGCAAACAAAACAACGAAACAGACATGACAACAAAACAAAGAGGCATCGCTCTAAAGCTGCATTTCCATTACATGGTAGCAGCTCTACTCTACTCGCCTTGTTTTCTTGGGGGGTCGTTTTCCATGACAATAGCAGTACTAGATGGTACCACAGAGAGACGCCACGTGAAGCTGCCGTGACGTCATCGTCAAAGCGACACACACACAGCAGTATAGATTGAAACATCTAGTTTGTTTAGAGTGTACCTCTCTTCTAGGAGTTTTCACTGCAGGGTTGTTTAATCATGGAGGTGAGTAAACAAACATCTCTGCTGAGATGTCCAGCCATGCTCTGATCTGAGAGTTAAACTGTATCTACTGTAGTAAAGTACTGTAATCTACTGTATTGTATTTTCACCATTCTAAATAATAAATAAATACAAGAAATACTGTGTCTACAACACAGTATTTCTTCTATTTATTTATTTTATTTTTATTCATTTTTTATTCTTTTGGTATTTTATTGTATTTATATTTTTTGTATTTTGTATATTGTATATTTTCTGTTTCCGGTGAGGGTTGGCCTCCGCCAGGGCTGCCCTTTGTCACCGATTCTGTTCACAACTTTTATGGACAGAATTTCTAGGCGCAGCCAGGGCGTTGAGGGGTTACGGTTCGGTGGCCTCAGGATTGCGTCACTGCTTTTCGCAGATGATCTTGTCCTGTTGGCTTCATCGGGCCGTGACCTTCAGCTCTCACTGGAGCGGTTCGCAGCCGAATGTGAAGTGGCTGGGATGAGGATCAGCACCTCCAAATCCGAGGCCATGGTTCTCGGCCGGAAAAGGGTGGAGTGCACTCTCCGGGTCGGGGAGGAGATTCTGCCTCAAGTGGAGGAGTTCAAGTATCTCGGGGTCTTGTTCACGAGTGAGGGGAGGATGGAGCGGGAGATTGACCGACGGATCGGTGCGGCGTCGGCAGTGATGCGGGCTCTGCACCGGTCCGTCATGGTGAAGAAGGAGCTGAGCCTAAAGGCGAAGCTCTCGATTTACCGGTCAATCTATGTTCCTACCCTCACCTATGGTCACGAGCTGTGGGTAGTGACCGAAAGAACGAGATCGCGAATACAAGCGGCCGAAATGAGTTTCCTCCGCAGGGTGTCCGGGCTCTCCCTTAGAGATAGGGTGAGAAGCTCGGTCATCCGAGAGGGGCTCAGAGTAGAACCGCTGCTCCTCCGCATCGAGAGGAGCCAGTTGCGGTGGCTCGGGCATCTAGTGAGGATGCCCCCCGGACGCCTCCCTGGGGAGGTGTTCCGGGCACGTCCCTCCGGGAGGAGGCCCCGGGGAAGACCCAGGACACGCTGGAGGGACTATGTCTCTCGGCTGGCCTGGGAACGCCTCGGGATCCCCCCAGAAGAGCTGGACGAAGTGGCTGGGGAGAGGGAAGTCTGGGCTTCTCTCCTCAGGCTGCTGCCCCCGCGACCCGACCCCGGATAAGCGGTGGACATGGATGGATGGATGGATATTTTTTGTATTCATATTTATATTCATGTATTCATATTTATATGTACCCTGGCTGCTATGGCGACCCAATTTCCCTTAGTGGATTAATAAAGTTTTATCTTATCTATATTATCTAACTCTCTCATTACGCCTTCATTACGCCTCATTACGCCTTCCAACTCGCACTGGATCGACCAATCAGTGATCTGCAGTGTTTTCACGTCATGCTACAGTACTTTTTAGTACCCGTTGGAACCCCAGGAGAGCAGGTACTAAATAGGTGGTACCAGGTACCAGGTACCAGGAAAGGGGGGGGAAAAAAAGCGAGTAGAGTACAGCTAGTACCATGTAATGGAAACACCTGCGACCCCAGGGCTCCTGTTAACTAGCTGCATGCTGCTAGCTCTTTCCACCTACACCTGACAAATGCCGGTTGAGTCAGTTCACATAAAATCAACCCAGTTTAAGCTTTTACAGCAGACTGATCCAACCCTACTTTCAATCAATACTTAGAGAGTAGTCAGAGTTGAGCTCTTGTCCACTCTCTCCCATGTACTCAATGAGGCATCACAGTGTTACCTCCCTCTTCACTATAGAGCCACTTGGGTCCTAGAGTTAAAGGAATAATGAAAAAAGAATCTTTCAGGCAATATCACTCCAAACCTGCTCTACCATGATCACTGTGTTCAACCTACCTGTATCAGTTCATCATCAAGGTCTTGATGCGCTGACCAACCTCTCCTCCCTTTGCACTGAACAGCTTCAGGAGCTTTGGTGTGTACTTGTCCAGCTGGGACATAAACATTAATTCCATTGGAACAGCAGTGCACCTCTGGATCTCCTCATTCATCTATAAGACAGCAATTTTTCCCATTAATTAACGAGACTTGTTTAGGCCACCCTAGTCTCATTTGACCCCAAAAAAAAAAAAAAATCTCCAGCTGCCTCCATTTTTAAGTTCTTAAGCTGCCAACATGCTAGATACATATCCAGCAAGTTTGACAATACATTTGGTGGTTGACATCAGTATGTTAAGCAACAAGTGTGTCCAGTATAGTATCTCAAGTCAACATTTCTGCTCTGTAGTGAGCAGTAAATCGGGATTCAGGAAAACTTGGATGATAAATCATTTGAATGTTTCGAAGGGGACAGGCCATCTTTCCTTAAATGCTGCCACCCCTGGGGACTGGGCCACCACTTCCTGTCTTCTCCAGCTGTATGTCCTGGCCATCATGGAATGTATGTTCTGGACGTTGTCCTTTTTCTTGCTGGCTGCAATTAGGTCAAGTCTCAGACTCTCAAGGGTGTCATCTGTTTCACCAGGTGCATGTGGGGATAGGTAGTTTATTTCTGCCTTCTTTGGCTTCTTGATATTTTTAGCAGGTTTTTGCTCATCCTCTGCTTTGCCTTTCAGTGAGTTTATCAGGACTTCACGGCTTCCCAGTGCTTTACGTTTTGTTGGGTAGTTTCCACATTTGTATTTTAGGCTTTGCTGCCACCCGTAAATTCCATTTAATGATCCGGGCTCCTTCAAGCAGGGATGCTTCTCTACAAGTGCCTGTGCCACTGCAGATCACTTAAGGTCATCGGTGCATAGACTACTTTAAGTGCGTCTTTATCCTTCAGTTCATTTGTAGATGTTAGGGTAAAAAAAGTCATCAAAATCTTGGTCTTTGTATAGAAGACTTACATCTGTGGGGATGGAAAAAAAATGTATTTGACGGCTGCAACTACTCGTCCACAGTTGAGGGTATGCCACTGTTGAGTGCAAGTTTCTTTACCTCATGATCAATGAAGACCCGGAATCTCACCGTTTGGAACGTTTGTTCCAGATGTGACACAATATTGCTCAACACTGGAGGCAGATGTGGCGCTTCAATGTTAGCATGCACTTTCCTGCAACAATGCAGGCTGAAAGAGGACATATAGGCTCTGTTGTTCAACCAGAGTTATGTGCTGGGTCTTCTCCAGATGATGTCCACGATAGTGTTCCTCATACAAGGACATCTGTGTTCTCATGATAAAATGCACTCTTTCCCCAAAAAGTGCAATTTGAATAATCTCTGCAAAATCGAGACCTCCAGTAGAACCATAGGCCACAATCATGCCTTTTGAGTACCTCTCTTATAGGTGACCGTGTCAGCCAGCTGGACTTGAGACTGAGGAGGAGAAAGATGCCTAACTGACCTCTGAACATCAACATGCAGGACATCCAATGGCACTGATGTTACTCTTACAACACTAAGGGCAGGTAAAGCTGTTGTGGAATGCAAGTGGTGTCTTATCATAAACTGGTGCTTTGTAGCCAGGGACAGGAGTATGTTCTTAAAGTTGTCAGTATGCCTTACAATCCATTTAAACTGGCCATGTTTTGCTTCAAATCTCATTGTCCAGAAAGCAATCACAGGTCCCAAAGCTTTTATTAATGCAGGATAGTGTTCTAAAAAGTGGTGCTTTGGGATTAAGCCTGCATTAGGAAATACTTCCTGGAATCTGTGTCAGTGTTCAGAATTTTTTTAGTCAAGATATGCAATGCCATCTTCATTATGGACTGGAGCAACAACAAGCTCAATAATGTCTTTTAAAGACATGAGCAGAAGCCAGGCTGGATCCTTTAAAGGTATTCTGTGTCCAATCATGAAAGGCAGCAGTCGTATGTACAGTAGGTCCACTTTTCATGTGCGTTCCCTCCAAGCTTTTTTCATGAGGAGAAGGTTGCAAGCAGTGGTTGAGGACAGTCAGTTTTGTCTGCCCATTTATATGGAAACTGCGAGATGGCACCGTAAAGTTCACCGAATGTGAAATATTTCTTAGAAATGAAAACACTTTAGCACAGACCCAGTTCCAAGGGAACAATGCCTCCAAAAATGTCATGCAACATGTCAGGTGATAGCCAGTGACACAGTTGAAGTAGCTCAGATTTTGAGTGAATGGACAAGCCTTTTTTATAACCAGTGTGTCAAAGCAGGGTTTTCTGTAACAGTCAATACATGAGCGGCACATGCCTCTTTGGTGCGAGCTGGGGATGCACCTGACCTCACCTCTTTTCTCTGAAATTCTGATCACTCTCCAAGACAAAATCTACAAGTGAATGGTCCTCAATCCACAAATTGAGTGTGCCCCAAGATTGTCTGCAGCTACACAAAACACACTGCCTTTCACATTTTTCCAATGGTGGAAATGTAGACACCTTCACGCTCCAAGATAAATGTCTTTTAACAAAGATGCAAGCGCTTCATCATAGCCAAATCTTTTGATGTCAACTGCTTTACATAAAAGGGCCAAGTATACTGAGTTCAGAGTGGATCGAGATGAGTGATGGATGTTGCCAAACGCCCTGTTTACAGCTGTCATTTTAGGTTTCTTTCTTAATGTTTCCAGCGGATTTCAAATCTCAAAGTCACCAATGCACAGTGTGATTCTTAGTTCTTCAGATTAAAATTAATTATCTTTATAGACTGTACCATCACGATATGATTTGTATTTACTAGATGAAAACTGCTCCTGTTCTTCACTCAGAATTTTTTTCTCAAAAGGTTTTCTGTACCCAAAATTTGAATCAAGGTTTGAAGAATTGGGACATACTGTCACGGGTGAAGTTGTCGTGAACCCAAACGCACAACACAGAGAATCGTAGACAGAGAGTTCGGAGGACACGGGTTTATTTGATTAGTGGTAGTAGATGGAACGTCAGGTGGACGACTTGTATTCTGGGGTTTAGATTAGATTATACTTTATTCATCCCACCGCGGGGAAATTTCTTTGTCACAGCAGCAGAAAGGTGTAGTAGGCCTACACACTCCAGAAATTAAAGTAGAAAGGGGCAAACACTACAAGGATCATACAGAAGTATCTTAAAACCTACACAAACAAAAACGAACAAACAACATAATAATACTGCCATCTCTTGAATGAGGACAGGGGGCCAGCAGTGCTGTGCACAGGGGATTTGATTTGTTCTTCCACTAGAGATGTTACAAATGTGTCATCAATGGTTTGGTTATTTTTCTGTGAAAACAACAATGTGAAACAACAATATCAACAATATAACTGTGGGAGCAGAACTTGCTATGAAGTGAAGATCATCTACCAATTCATCAATGCACTGAACTGAAATATGAACCCTTTCTAATTTCAATGAGAGGGATGCTATACAACCACAGTGCTCCCATCTTCCTCCTTATATTGTACATTTATGCTGCTGTCTTCATTGGCATAATTGTGACCATTACCCTCTTCAGAGGCCCCAAGATCAAGTGTTTCCTCTGGTTCTGCTGACTGTCTTTGACAGATGATGCCTGGTTTAAAATCCTGTGAAGAATGTGGAGTACGCTTCCCGTATTTGTGTGTTGCAAAGGTCCCATAAACACTTGTTTAGTGATCGCACCCTGCAAAGACACACTTTACAGTCTCATTATTCTTCAGATGATGACCTATGTGTTAAAAAAATAATTTTCAGTAGGAAATCCAGGTTTTTTACATAAGGTGACCGAAGAAGGTACTTGTGGTAAGTTAAGGGAGTTAACTTCTGGATGGTATTGACAAGTGAGAGCGGAGGGAACTCCAGTTTTTAAGGGCAGTCTATATGTATCCAAGGCATGACTGTGTCCAAAGGTCCCAGGATTCAGTCTATAATGCTCCATCAGTCTTTGATGGAACGACAGCGCTGCACAAATTGCAGAGCCATCCCATCTGTCATTAAAAAAAAGACAGAAAAGGTATGGCAGGGCTTATCTTCAGCCTCTTTGATACAAGCCTAATGAAAGGCCTTAAGATGACCTTTCTACCATTAACATTATATTTTGGATACCTTTAACAGATTGTTGAGTTTATCTGAAGTGGGGTTGTATGAGGTGCTTGTGTCCGTTACACTGGATAACAGTCTGCAGCCCGTTTGAAGAAACGCAGGGGGCCACAGCATGACATTAAGTTTAAACATAATGTATTGCTACAGACTGGAACATGGGAAAACATTTAGCCTCTTAAAGGAGGTCCACTTGGAAGAACAATATGTTTAAATGCATGCTGTATTTAAAAAATGTCCACCATTAAATCTTGCCTTCAGACAGCCCTTGTGTATGCATATGCGTATGCGTAAGAATATGATTGAACGACAGTTGAGAAAATATAGTTCAAATGGAAAGACAGACTGATGACAAGATGAAGTAATGAAAATATTCTAAACACAGTGTTTGAACAGACATTGATTTTCCAGGTGAGCCTTTTTGATGTGGCTAACATGTGTTTCTCCCATGTCCTTCTGGAGCCATGTCTCCCCTTATTTACTGAGTAATACACCAACATGCACAAGCAGCTTATACATACATACATCACTTCAAATAAACCAAATTATCACTTTAATTAGTCAAGAAAATGACAGATAATACTTTGACACAGAAGCAAGATGTTAGTCTGACCCACTTGGGTACTTACCTTAAGTGTGTGAATAAATGAGACACCAAGCGTTCCAAGCAGCTAGATATGATGGTCTTCTGAGGTAGAATGACAAATGCTGCATGTTCTGTGAAACATCAACAACTTCCAAATATTCTTTGTTGCCATGCCAATCTATTTGAGGGCATTTGCTATCAATGGCCCATCCATTCTGTGTGTTCACTATGACAACACTTGAAATGCATGGGAGTGTGCGTTAGATAGTGGAACCCTGCCGTTCAGAGGCTGCAACACGCTGCCAGGCACACTGCTTGAATGAGAGCAGCATCACCCCGGTGCCCTTGGTGATTCATTAAGGTGTGGTGTCAACCAAGAGACTAACAAATCAGCAACATCACTTCCTTCTCCTTATAGTCACATTGGTATTTTTTGACGATAGAGATGATATTGTTGCTGTTGTGTGTTTTTATCAGTGTGTGTGTGCATTTGTTCATATTGTTAGTTTGTGTTTCACAATAATGTTATACTGTAGCTCACCATGACTGGAAAGGTTGAATCCCAAATGTCCAGTGTCGTATTTTCTAAATACTATTATAATAGTAAAACAATCTGCATACTGGCATGTTAAAATATATTTAAAATGTAATGTCCCTGAATCACGACTGCGCTTGATTGGGGCATTGGGGCACTCGACACGATGACGTAACACGCAGCTCCCCTCCAGAGTGCGTCATGACGTCATGACGCGATGACGTGGTGACGCACCTCTGGGCGTCGTTCCGTCATCACGACCCGCGCCGGAGGAGATCAACAAAAAGGACGGAAGGACTCGTCGCGGCAAAACAAATCGGTTCAAATACTCCGCCTCGCCGGCCGCCGTAGAGCTTTAAAACATTAAACACCATCAGCACCACCTACCACCTACCCCACCATGGAGGAGGAGATCATATTCCGCATGAGCGCGTTCTCCGACCGGGGCGGCAGGAGGTACATGGAGGACGTGTTCCAGGTGAGGGTGGAACCCGAGGAGCCCACGCTGTCAAAACAGGAACAGGAGGAGCAGCAAGAGGAGCAGGAGGGTGGAGGTGGAGGTGGAGAGCCCACGACAGAAGCGCCCCCACAGCAGACCCCTCCACCCACCGCCCAGACGCGCCGCTCGCCGGGCTGCGCCGTGTGGGTGGAGACCCTCTCCCCGGGGGGCGCCGAGCCCCCGGCGCCCCCCACGGTCAGCACCGGCAGGTCCGTGGCGTTCTTTGCGGTGTTTGACGGCCACGGGGGGCAGGAGGCGGCCCACTTCGCCCGGGACCACCTGTGGGACCTCTTGAAGGCCCAGAGGGGCTTCTGGTCCCGGGACACCGAGGAGGTGTGCGCTGCGCTCCGCAAGGGATTCATCGCCTGCCACTACGCCATGTGGAAGAAACTACGTAAGTCTACAGTGAGAACTGTGTGCAGAACTCGTTGTTGCGGGGGTTAGGGGTAGGGTGGTCTTTTCTCTGCAGACTGTGTGTTGTGCAGCAGTAAGAGTTGGGCCAAATCCAAACCCACTGGAGAGTATTAACACTGACCCTGTGGGAGTCAATGGCGCATTCCTGCAGCCCCGAGAAACGACTTGTTAGAGACTAGACTCAGTGACTGGTTGCTATTCATTTCCCAAACACAGCCATGCACTGTGTACGTCCACCCTCTCATCACCCTCTCATCACAGCACTGTGTACGTCCACCCTCTCATCACAGCACTGTGTACATCCACCCTCTCATCACAGCACTGTGTACATCCACCCTCTCATCACCCTCTCACCACAGCACTATGTACATCCACCCTCTCATCACAGCACTGTGTACATCCACCCTCTCATCACAGCACTGTGTACATCCACCCTCTCATAACAGCACTGTGTACATCCACCCTCTCATCACAGCACTGTGTACATCCACCCTCTCATCACAGCACTGTGTACATTCACCCTCTCATCACAGCACTGTGTACATTCACCCTCTCATCACAGCACTGTGTACATCCACCCTCTCATCACAGCACTGTGTACATTCACCCTCTCATCACAGCACTGTGTACCTCCACCCTCTCATCACAGCACTGTGTACGTCCACCCTCTCATCACAGCACTGTGAACGTCCACCTCACCGTGTCTGGATCTGCAGACCCTTTTGTTCAACGTGCCTTCATGTAGCTGGAGGTGGAGGGAGTCTGGTGGCTAGGGTGTCTGATTGTCATCTGGAAGGTTCTGGGTTTGAACCCCAATGTCTGCAGCCCAGATGTAGGAGTAAGACCCCCACCCAGTCCTTCATGATGTCACAGTAGCTTTGGATGAAAGTGTCTACTCAATTATTATAACTTGATGAAGGACTCTGTGACCATGTGATGAAGTGTTGATGGTGACCTGTTTCTGACCGGACCCTCCCCAGCCGAATGGCCCAAGACGCTGACGGGTCTGCCGAGCACGTCCGGAACCACGGCCAGCGTGGTGGTGATCCGGGGGAGGCACATGTACGTCGCGCACGTGGGCGACTCGGCCGTGGTGGTGGGCGTGAAGGACGAGGGCGAGGACGTGCGGCTGCAGGCCCTGGAGGTCACGCAGGACCACAAACCAGAGCTCCCCAAGGAGAAGGAGCGCATCGAGCGGCTGGGGGGGAGGTACGTCTCAGTGGTCCTCGGGTGGTTCTGGGTCCTGTGGGGTCACGGTCTCGGTGGTTCTGGGTCCTGTGGGGTCACGGTCTCGGTAGTTCTGGGTCCTGTGGGGTCACTGTCTCGGTGGTTCTGGTTACTGTTGGGTCACGGTCTCCACACCTAGGCTGTTCCTCTTCTCGCTGTCTGTGCGTTGTCACGCCAAACTCCTGTAGGTTATCTCCTGGTTTTGGCAGTGGGGTTCAGATCAGTACAGTACAGGGCCCAGAGTGACCGTGTACCACCTGATTTGGTCCTGGTTGAACTGGCCCAGTGCACATGCTTGTTGCGGGCCTGAACGGTACGTCGGTGTTGGTTCTGACTGTAGTAACGGTACCCTGTGTGTGTGTGTGTGTGTGTGTGTGTGTGTGTGTGTGTGTGTGTGTGTGTGTGTGTGTGTGTGTGTGTGTGTGTGTGTGTGTGTGTCTCCAGCGTGATGAAGAAGTCTGGGGTGAACCGGGTGGTGTGGAAGAGACCCAGGCTGACCCACAACGGACCAGTCCGGAGGAGTACGGTCATAGACCAGATCCCCTTCCTCGCTGTGGCGCGGGCCCTCGGTAACACACAGTCTCCTCCCTCTGCTCCCTGCACTGTTGACCCATAACCCCCATCTGATGTTCAGGGGGTTTGACTCCCAGCCCAGTGGCTGTGGGTTTGAACTCCAATGTCTGCCGTCTACCCTGAAGCCATCCTTGAGCCAGAAGCCCCCTAACCCTCCCTGCTCCTTAACAAGGTGCTGAGGAGCCCCTGTAGCCCGCTGACATAACAGCTAACTCAGGCTACTTCTCCTTCTTGTCTCTGTCGTGAAGGAGACCTCTGGAGCTACGACTTCTACAGCGGGGAGTTTGTGGTCTCCCCCGAGCCGGACACGGCGGTGGTGACCCTTGACCCCGCGCGGCACCGCTACATCATCCTGGGCAGCGACGGCCTGTGGAACATGATGGCCCCCAAGGACGCGGTCAACATGTGCTACAGCCACGACAAGATGGTGGTGCGTGCCTTTTGTCATGCATGCCGACGCGCCGATAATGCGCTGATAAGCTAACGCTCTAACATGCTAATGTGCTAACTGGGTGTTGTGCGGGTGTCTTGGGGGCTCCAGGGTCCCAGAGGCATGTCGTGTGCCTCGCGGCTAGGCTACACGGCGCTGCTGTTCTGGAAGCAGAGGATGCTGCGGGCGGACAACATGACGGTGGTGGTCCTGGCGCTGCAGGGCCGGGGCGGGCCGCCCCTCCCCATGCACCAGGACGAGGTGCTGGTGGACCTGTCTGCAGGGGCCCGCCAAGCCCCCCGCCCCGGCTCGCCATACGACAGCAGCTGTAAAGACAGACAGGTGGGTGGTCCGCGGTGGTCGGGTGGGGTGAGGGTGGGGGGCTCCGGGCCAATGAAAGGGTGAGGGTTTGTACCCTGCGGTCTGCCTGTACCCCTTCGGAGCCAAAATAAAAACACTGGATGAAAGCATCTTCCAGACGGCATTATTCATGTTGGGATTGCAAAGTGATTACGATGTCAATAAAAGGTTCAGGGTTTGAACCCCAATGTCCGTCACCTCACCTAACCCTGTAGGTGTCCTGAAGCAAGGCACCCACCAACCCCTACCTGCTCTGTCATGACATGGTCCTCTGTGTGATGCTGTTCTGTTTCTACCGGAGGTGACCAGTGGGTCGGGGGCCTTCATACTGGTTTATACTGGTTGTAACTGAATGGTTTCTCTGCTTTTTCGGGAGCAGAACTCGTGGCTGACGAGCCAGCAGACCGAGGAAGAGGAGGACGCCATGTTCTTTGAGGAAGAGGAGGATATGTGTGGAGATGAACATGACGAAGATTGGACATGTCTGGAGTGGTAGCCAGGTGACCAAAAATAGTCTAATATTTTTGGTGTTAAAATCGCATCAGCCTTGACTTCATCTCCCTGACAACCCTGAAGAAAAAGTCCAATTGTATTTAGTTTATGTATGTTTTATTGTTTTTGCTAACCACCCCGATGGTTTGTCTCTTCAAAGTCAAATCAAACTTTATTGACAAAGCGCTGACCTCGGGCTCCCCCTGGTAGTTCACCTGCTGCCTGACGTGTGGAGGTCAGAGGTGAACATCTCTGTTTCCCTCCAGGACAGAGCCCCGTCTCTGTCGGCAGGGCTCCCCCCCGGGGGGGCAGCCGATGGGGGAGGGTGGAGCTGTGTGTTGTCCCCCCTTCTCCCTCTCCCACCCTCAGCTCCTGGTGGGGGCCGGCGACGCCACCACAAACACTAACAGCCTCCTCTGACTCTTTAGTAAGCAACCAGCTGATGAGGGGACTGTGGCCCCCCCACCCCCCTCCCCAGAACTCTGTCGCCCCAGAATGCATTGCGGCAGCGCATGGAAAACAAATGCGCATGGGATTCACAGGAAGGGAACAGAAATAGTATTTGACTCCATCAATGTGTGTGTGTGTGTGTGTGTTCTGGGAGGGGGCGGAGCGAGCGTTGTGATTGGTCGGCCCAGACATTCCTTTTGATCATGTGAGCTGTGCTGCTGACCCATTCATACATTTTTGTGCACAATTTTTATAGTTTTGTTTTAATTGTTTTGTAAATATGTGAGAATCTTTTTTTTTAATACTTTTTAAACACTGATGTTTCCGTTTGTGTCCCATGCCAACTCACACAAGCCTACCTTTTTAATGACATGTTTTTGTAAATTATGAAAATGAAAGTCATCTTTATCTATTTTCATACTGAAAGTCATGTACAGCCTATCTGAAAAGATGCAATGTTTTGAGACACATTCAGGTTAGTTTAGTCCACTTATTCGTTGGAACAGCAAAGAAATTAGTCAAATGTTCCTCTTTTTTTTCCTCTGTGACCAGGATTGGTTGTATTTCTGCTTTTGTTATGCATTTATATTACATGCAATACATTACATACATACATACATACATACATACATACATACATACATACACACAGAGTCTCCTTACATTATAGTTACATTAGATGTGTGGGTTTCCTCATTGGTTGATATTTCTCTCATTGACAATTTAATTTATCGCTGGTGTCTCATATAAGCTTTCAATTGTTTTGTGTTGTAAGATGATGTCTGATACATAAAGTTGGGGGAACAATGAGATGAGAGATGAAACTCTTTGTCTGTTTTGGACGGTACAGAACCTTAAAGGTCCAGCTTCTGTTGGTTTGGTTCACTCCTCCTCAGGACCAATGGAGTTGTCACATGTCTGTTGTGTATTAAAGGTGCTATAGTCGTTTTAAGAAGTATAACACGAGTGTCATTTGTTAGAAATGACTGCTGTCCGTCAGTCCTGTTTGAGACCATTTTGATTTCAAATGTTTGATTTCAAAAGGAGGGCATCTCTTCCCTGATTGGTTTGCAGAATCCATCTAGCCTGTCAATCACGGGTGTGTGAACACTTGTCGATGGCAGAGGACTGTAGGGAGGGATCAGAGGGGTTTGTGCTGCTCTCCTCTGCTCCTCCTCTGCTCCTCCTCTGTACCAGGCTACAGTCTTACCTACAGCAGCTTCCATCTCTTCAGTTTTGTTGTTGAATGAATTGGTGTGAACTTGGCTGTGAACTCCTGGTCAGAATACCAAGTATGTTGCTGCCGTTTGTCTTCCACAGTGTTTGCCTCCACTAATGCACACTTCAAGACGAGTGTCCGTGGTGAGGGGGGTACCTTAGCTCCACCATCTTGATGCCAAGGTGGCTTCGGTTGCCACGGTTTCCAAAAACAAGTTAGAAACGCTGGAGACCTTTGCACAAACAAAATATAACCTCCCCCCCAGATGTGTTCCTGAATGGTTTTAGCTCTGGTCCCTGTGTGTTGCCAAACCTTTGAAGGTGTTGTTTGCACAGTATGTAATTATGCAACAGTGGGGTTCAACATTGATATGCAACCAGCTACAAGGCATCCTGGCATGCTAAAGTCAACTTTTATTGTGAAGTGATCGTCGACTGTCAGCCATCATTCTGTGTTTCACTGTTTCTGTCTCTGGCTTTGTGGAGCTGTATTCAGTGTATGACTTGAACGTGTGTGGATATGGTGTGGTAATAAATATATTATCGTTTCTAAACTGGGGTGTCTATTTAGGTTTTTAACATATTTAAAGAACATAACAAATTGCCATGAAGTGATGATTCGTTATTTGTTATGGCGTGATTAGGCCGTTTTCTTTTGATTTCTTTCCAACAGTGTCGATGTGATGTAGTATTGTGGAGCCTGTGGTGTGTGTGGTGTCCGTGGTCAGCCACTAGGTGGCGCCGAGGTGACGCCAACAGCTGGTAATGCCCTGACGCTATGACGTCAGTACGGGTAAAGCACTAAGGTATTCGTTTTCTTTTAATTCACTTATAATATTCTACCGATGTTCTTTATACTGATTTATATAGAGTCACGTTCCTTCTAATATGAGACCTAACCCAAGGTGAAGTGAGGTTAAGGAGAAAACGTTATTTTTGTTGGACTGAGATTTGTCCTTTGATTAATGCAAATGAATGTAATAATGCTGTTTTACACTTTAAGGGAACAATGTCTTCTCATGAATGAATAATGAAAATATGGCTGCGTGCTGAAGGCCTACAGCACTTTAATTTTAAAGCGTTTTAACTTTAACCGACTTGACTGGGAGCGCATTATCTCTTCTGGAGCGGGTTCTCCCGCAGCCTCGTCTCCCTCCATCATGGATCCAAGTTCCCCGCTTCAATATTTCATCGGCTGTCATCCGAGCATCTGCTGGCCCGCCTGAAGAGGGGCTGCCTGTCGCCCTGCATCAGCCAATCACGTGTCACCGCGTCTCCCCCCGCGCCGTCACAACGAACCGCTGCCCACGCCACCGTTTTCCTAGGGGACTTCCGGTTATCGCTGCAAACCAACGAGACGGTTAGGTCTTTATTCTTGACCTTTGTTTGGACAGTAAGAAAGTCCTGATACTCCTCCATAGCCTACACAGATGTAAACATGGCTTATGGATATTCTGGTGTATGACTATTCTCACCAGCACCTTCCAAGTCAAATGCAATCACCCTCATGTCACCCTGCTGTGCGCTGAGCACCTCACCACAGGAACACTGTTTCTCCTTCTAAAAAGCATTGTGTTTCTTCAACCAGGTTGTGATGTCAGCCGCTGGCTCGCACGTCCCCCTGTATCCTTTCGTTTAAGGGCCTGTACTGAAACCCTGTTTAAAAGCCTTGTCTCTGTGCAAAACACGCACACTCACACCCAGCTCCGTGCCCTCACCACCTCAACGCTCCTCAGAAAGCGTCATAAAAGTTTGATGATGAAATGAGGCCGCTGCCCCTCTGGAAGCTCCACGGTCTCAGAGTGCAGGGAGTGTGTGTGACGGTGGACCCTCTCAGCAGACTGTCCTGAGAGAGGTCCCGGCTCCAGACTGCCACTACAGGGAGGCCCCAGAGTAAGGGGAGATGAGGCTCCTCTCTGTGATGGGATGTGACATGGCCTCCTTTTGGAGCTCCTCATTCCTGCTTGGTACCCCTGGCTCCATGTTCTCCGGATGGATCTCATGGTTCTCGGGAAAGTTCCATTCCATGGAATGGAACTATGCAGACATGTGGACCACACGTATCAGTGGACCACGTTCCACTGATGCATGCAGGAACACAGGTTTATCCATTTCTTTGTTTGTGTCATGTCTGACATTCTTTGTACTGTAAAGAATGTTAATGTTCTCAGAGTGTCTCTGTGTCAATCTGTTTCTTCTCCAGAGACGTGAGAAGGTTGGTTTTGGACAGACTCACCTCAGAAGGTTGTGGTGTCTTGTTCCACCTCCACCTGCTTTACTCACGCTCATCACCACACATACCAGTGATGATGATGATCTCGCTCTCTCTCTCTCTCTCTCTCTCCCCCTCTCTCTCTCTCTCTCTCTCTCTCTCTCTCTCTCTCTCTCTCCCTCCCCCTCCCTCTCTCTCTCTCTCTCTCTCTAAGCTAGTTATTGGTGTAGATATGAAACTCTAATCTCATGTCGGTGTACGCCTTGTAGAACGTGTGCCGCAGTGGAGGCGATGTGTCTTGTCTTGGACACCTTGCAGGCAGGCCTACATGTGCTCACAGAATGGTTTATCTTGGCATGTTGAAGCAGGATATATGGTCTCTGTGATGCGCTGTCAACATCATCAGTGTGAATGTGCAGTTCACCAGATCACCAGATGAGCAGTAGGGATGGATGATGTCATCTTAGGTTTGCACCACTGCATGGTGGCTATAAATTATAGGTTTGACTCGCTCCTGACCAGCAGGAAATAGCTTTCGCTTACTTCTTATATAGCAGCTATGTATATAGCAGAAGGGTACTGGGTTCGACTCTGTGCCAAAAGGTAAAGCCAAAAGGTACTGGGTTTGATGCTCAATGTGCCCACCTGTAGGCACCTTGTGCAAGATGCCCTAGGGGTTGGGTAACAGCTCACCTGTATCTAAAACCACTGTCAGTCACTTTGGAATGGAAGCAAATAGTGAACCGTATTTACAGAATGACTTCATGCAAAACACATCTAGAAACCAGTTCTGTTAAACATTGTTTTCTCTGCATTTAATACACATTCCCAGTCCTATCAATACAGCAACACTATGTGTGTGTGCGCACACACACACACGCACAGACACAGACACACAGTCTTGAAATATGGATGAACTCCCACACACAAGGCAAAAGCTTTAACAGATACAACTGAACAAGCTCTTGGTTTTCTTACAACATTAAACATTTACAATAGTTCTTCATACCAACACATGTTCCTGTGTTTGTCTGGTTGATAACCTAAGGAAAGGTAACATTGCATTCCTAGGTGTGTGTGTGTGTGTGTGTGTGTGTGTGTGTGTGTGTGTGTGTGTGTGTGTGTGTGTGTGTGTGTGTGTGTGTGTGTGTGTGTGTGTGTGTGTGTGTGTGTGTGTGTGTGTGTGTGTGTGTGTGTGTGTGTGTGTGCGTGCGTGCGTATGATCTAAACCCCATGTGTCTATGCTGTAAATAAGTATTAGGCATCACACTCTTTCTCAACTCTAAGTTTAGCCTCTAGAGTCCCGCTGTGGGACATGTTTCTGTCCTGGGGGGAAGCCGGGAGGAGAGGGCAGGTACTGGGGGTCCACCTGAGATCCGGGCCATGTGTCGACCACATGACAGGCTGCCTGGTAACCATCTCACAACACCTGGCGCAGGATGCTGGAGATAGATGTGGTTCGGCTGTCGGACTTGTGAGGAGACGCGGACTCCTCGTCCAGGGAGGAGGACACAAAGACATGACTGGTGAGGAAAACACTACTCCTACCTCAAGTACTGCTCCTGCTGCTGTAAGTACTGTTACTACTGCTGCTACTGGTACGACTACACTACCACTATTATATATATATATATATATATATATATATATATATATACTCAGAAGGAACAGAGCACGTGAGTTGAAATTAATTTAAATGTGTGTGTGTATTGTGTGACCTTTGACCTGTTAGATGACCTGAGATGTCCCTCTCTAGTGGGTTCAGCTCCTGTGTTCTCAGTGCTGTTGTCCTGGCCCACAGTCTCCCACACCGTGCACTCTTTGCCAGGCAACACTAGTGAGCAGAAGGAAAACATTGGCACATTTAGTTGCAATGAGAAATACTGAATCATCTCAGCTTCTAAATGTGACACCAAAGTGTGTGCTTGCGTGTGTGTGTGTGTGTGTGTGTGTGTGTTTGTGTGTGTGTGTGTGTGTGTGTGTGTGTGTGTGTGTGTGTGTGGTGTGTGTGTGTGTGTGTGTGTGTGTGTGTGTGCGTGCGTGCGTGCATGCGTGCGTGTGTGTGTGTGGTTCCGGTCTGTTTATCGGTGCTGTGTCTAGCTGTGGTTCTCAGAGTGCCTTCACAAAGAGCTGGAGTGGAGACTGGTTCACTGGTTCGCTGCAGTCATGCAATATTCAGCGGCTGAGCTCGTCCTCCGAGGCCAGGCCACGTCAGGCGCCTTCAGACACGAAAGGACGTTTATTTGGTGATGAGAGGTTCCCTTAAGTTCTCACCAAGCCCCCCCCACACACACACACACGCGCATTACAATGAGCACTAATCACAGAACTACGGGCTCACACACACTGACATACACAGCAACACATTAGATTCAGCATTAATCACATCACCTGCATATGCACATGCAAATGCAGCACATCCATGAGATTCTGTATAATTATTATCATAAAGCCTACGTCATTATTTATTCATGCTATGATGGCATTTATTGATGTGTTCTATATTTATATAACAGATAGTGCTGTGACTCCTCTCAGGTTCTGACTGCTCGTCCGACACCTCTGAGTCTCAGTGTTGGTCCAGTCTCAGTGTTGGTCCAGTCTGGTCCAGTGTCAGCGCTGGTCCAGTCTCAGTGTTGGTCCAGTCTCAGTGTTGGTCCAGTCTGGTCCAGTGTCAGCGCTGGTCCAGTCTCTGTGTTGGTCCAGTCTCTGTGTTGGTCCAGTCTGGTCCAGTCTCTGTGTTGGTCCAGTCTGGTCCAGTCTCTGTGTTGGTCCAGTCTGGTCCAGTCTCATTGTTGGTCCAGTCTGGTCCAGTCTCTGTGTTGGTCCAGTCTCTGTGTTGGTCCAGTCTGGTCCAGTCTCTGTGTGGTCCAGTCTGGTCCAGTCTCTGTGTTGGTCCAGTCTGTGTGTTGGTCCAGTCTCATTGTTGGTCCAGTCTCTGTGTTGGTCCAGTCTCAGTGTTGGTCCAGTCTCTGTGTTGGTCCAGTCTCTGTGTTGGTCCAGTCTCAGTGTTGGTCCAGTCTCTGTGTTGGTCCAGTCTGTGTGTTGGTCCAGTCTCTGTGTTGGTCCAGTCTCATTGTTGGTCCAGTCTCTGTGTTGGTCCAGTCTCAGTGTTGGTCCAGTCTCTGTGTTGGTCCAGTCTCAGTGTTGGTCCAGTCTCAGTGTTGGTCTAGTCTCTGTGTTGGCCCAGTCTGGTCCAGTCTCAGTGTTGGTCCAGTCTCTGTGTTGGTCTAGTCTCTGTGTTGGTCCAGTCTCAGTGTTGGTCCAGTCTCTGTGTTGGTCCAGTCTGGTCCAGTCTCATTGTCGGTCCAGTCTCTGTGTTGGTCCAGTCTCTGTGTTGGTCCAGTCTGGTCCAGTCTCTGTGTTGGTCCAGTCTCATTGTTGGTCCAGTCTGGTCCAGTCTCTGTGTTGGTCCAGTGTGCCACAGCTCAGCTCTGATGAGAACATCTCAGCAGCTCCTGGAGCTCCAGAGGTGAGGGCTGACGTGATGCTGCCCCCCTCTGGGTCTCGGGGCGCGGGGACTGGGGTCCGGCCGCTCCATCCCACGGTGATCCGGTCCAGCTGTGGGGGCGCCGAGCTCTGAGACTCACATCCATCACCCCCCTCCTCCTCCTCCTCCTCCTCCCCGCTCCTTGTGTTGCGTGCGCGGTGATGAAGAGCGCACCTGGCTGGCGCACTCTGTATGATGTGTGGGTTATTATCATGTGTTATTAAGTATTAATACCACCCTCATAAACAGGTAGGACCGCTCGGGGGGGGGAGACTCATCAGAGGAACACATGCAGCGCAGAACAGAACATGCAGAACATTGTGAAGCCCGAGGTGCGTTTTCTGTACGTCTTATTGTCTTCTTACTATCTTGTACTTTCTCCTATGACCCACCAATTCCCTTGGGTTCAATAAACACGGATGTATATTTATATTTATATCTTATCCTACAGCCAATACACTCAAAGATCGTTTGAGATCGGAACGTAAACAACGAGAGCATATGGCTTTGAATCTTCGGCATGGTTTTCATTTCCTCCTCCCGTGGGGAGCTGTCCGCCCTGACCTTTGACCTGTCAGATGATTTCCTGAGCTGTATATCTGTTCAGCGTCTCTAACCACCGCGTCTGGGACCCGTGGCTGAGATGGACGGTGGGTTTCACCTCGCCGTGGACACAGTTAACAGCCTCGCTCTGCTGAGTGGGGTTGGAAGACGGGGTTCAGAGATTCACAAAACACTCTGCAGTTGTTTTTAATGATGGAACAAACTCCAGACGAAGGCCTGCTGTTAGAACACTTGTTTTGAACTTGTTTTGTGTGATCACAGTCGCTCTACACTCCACTCATGTCACTCTACATGTCGCTCTACACTCATGTCCCCTGTAAAGCTCCTGTCTTTTCATCGATGTAGTATGAATCTTGTATATTATGTTGTTGAGGGTTTACTTTTTGTCATTTTTGGATTATCCTGCTAAACTGGCTTGTACACATGCCATTTAAAAAAAAACAGCAGGTCAAAACTCTGTAGGCGTTTTCCTTTAGGGTGGAACTTACAGACCCTGAGTGGCTATAAAAGAGTTTAAGAGCGTCGGATAAATGTACTCTTTTTAAACAGCAGGACAATGGAAACAATGTGGGCGTTTTTTTTCTTATGGAAGTGACAACGTGCGTCTTGTGTGATCGTAATCCTTTCAGGGCTGCACACCCTGACTCGTACATCTGGATTGAAACACTTTTCCTTCCGGACATAGAGTTCATCCGACCGCCAGTGGGACGCGTCTGGATCACTCTCTCCTCAGCATTTACGCGCGTTGCACGCCGATTCCGCTCTTCTAAAGAGACCCTTATTTGGGGCACAGTAGTTTATTTCCCTGACAGCCTCTCGTAGCCTGGTGCGTAATGTAGCCTAACATGATGCTCATCGACACGTTGGATGTAGAAGCGTCGCATGGACCCAGGAGACCCCCCCGTCAGCGCCGGTGTCGCCATGGCATGCTACCCATTCCGTCCCTGCCGCGCGGCCGACATGACCGACTTTGTGGCCGCTGCTCCGTTCCTCCCCGGGTTTCCGTTACCTCCCGATATTCTGAGCAAACGTTTCCCGGAGCGCGGGCTCTGTGACGAGGCAGACCGCAGCGGGGTCCCGGGAGAAGTGATGCTGAGGGGGTTGGGGATGGGGTACCCGCACCGAGTCCGGGTTCGCTCTGTGCGCGCAGAGGAGCGCCCCGCGGACGAGCCCAGCGTCACCCTGGAGGCTGGGGGTCTGTGGAGCGAGTTCCACCGCATGGGGACGGAGATGGTCATCACCAAGTCCGGAAGGTGAATATAGACTCACTTGATAATCAATTAAATTTAAAATAATTTGATATGCGGTCATTTGAGGGCCAACCAAGAATAGCGAAGTCCATAAAGCCCTTAAAGTTATCCACAAAATAAATATATTGCGTCATTTTAAATCCGTTTTTTCTTTTCATTTGTGTTTCTAAAACAATGTTTCTAAAATACTTTCGCTCTATTGGCTTTAGGAATATTTTTATTATTAGGCAATATCGAGCTATATAGTCATAAATATAGATATATTCATATATCCATATCATAGGCTTAAACTCAATTGATCTAATACATGTTTTTCTGGTCCTTCCAGGAGAATGTTTCCACCGTTTAAAGTGCGCGTCCGCGGTTTGGACTCCGACTCCAAGTACATCCTCCTGATGGACATCGTGGCTGCGGACGACTGTCGCTACAAGTTCAGCAGCTCCTGGTGGAGCGTGGCAGGGAAAGCCGACCCGGAGATGCCCCGGAGGATGTACATCCACCCGGACAGCCCGTCCAAAGGAGACCAGTGGATGTCCAAGCCCGTGGCGTTCCACAAACTCAAGCTCACCAACAACACCTTGGATAAACATGGATATGTAAGTACCGTCGTTTAACCTGGCATGTTGTCATGTGAACGTTTCCCTTTAAAACGTGTTTTTCCTTGTAGGCCCTACATGATGTTATGTGTGGATATTTTCCCCATGACCAAATACAAAACGGTTGTATAATGAGTAATATTAGTAATATTATAAAATGTTGTGTAGGGTTGTAAGAACACTATGAATGAAAACCCACAACCTACTGCACATTCAGTCATTTATTTTGAAGTATTTTTTTGTGTTCTCTCCAGACTATTCTGAACTCAATGCACAAGTACCAGCCGCGGTTCCACATTGTGAGAACCAACGACATCCTCAGGCTGCCCTACAGCACCTTTAGAACCTTCATCTTCCCAGAGACACAGTTCATAGCCGTCACCGCGTATCAGAACGACAAGGTACGCTTGGAGACCAGACCCCCTGTGTCTCTCTCTCTCTCTGTCTGTGTCTCCCTCTCTGTCTGTGTGTGTCTCTCTCTCTCTCTCTCTCTCTCTTGTCTCTCTCTCTCTCATCCCTCAATCCCCGCCCCTCTCTCTTTCTCATCTCTCTCTGGTCTCTCTCTCTGGTCTCTCTCTCTGTCTCTCTCTCTCTCTCTCTCTCTCTCTCTCTCTCTCTCTCTCTCTCTCTCTCTCTCTCTCTCTCTCTCTCTCTGTCTGTGTCTCCCTCTCTGTCTCTCTCTCTCTCTCTCTCTCTCTCTCTCTCTCTCTCTCTCTCTCTCTCTCTCTCTCTCTCTCTCTCTCTCTCTGTCTGTCTCCCTCTCTGTCTGTCTCTCTCTCTCTCTCTCTCTCTTGTCTCTCTCTCTCTCTCTCTCATCCCTCAATCCCCGCCCCTCTCTCTTTCTCATCTCTCTCTGGTACCTCTCTCTGTCTCTCTCGTCCCTCACCCCTCTCTGTCTCTCTCTCTCTCTCTCTCTCTCTCTCTCTCTCTCATCCCTCAATCCCCCCCCTCACTCTCTGCGTATGTGTGTTTGTGTGTTATCCCTCAATCCCCCCCCCTCTCTCTCTCTCTCTCTCTCTCTCTCTCTCTCTCTTTCTCTCTCTCTCTGTCTCTCTCTGAGTATGTGTGTTTGTGTGTGTCACTCTCTTAATATCAATAGAATCAACGTGACCTCCACGCCATCACCTGCACTACCTGTAGTAGTAGAAGTAAAAAGTCACGTTGGTTCTACTGATGGAAGTAACAGGGAGAGGGAGAGAGGATCTTTTAGGAGTGATGATATAACTGTGCCGACGTCGAAGTGCTCCCAGGTGTTATTTCGCCATAGTTATCCGTTTTTATCCGCTTTGAAAATTGCCATGTTTCATTTTGTGTAACCATACTTAGGTCGTGTAACTACTCATGTAACCGTATTTAAATAGGGAAAACGTGGAAGTGCTTGGACGCTTCTAACTTCACACCCCGTTTGGATCCTAAAGCGTTGGTTATGGTTCCGCGTAGTGATCACGTAATGATCATGCAATGGCCACGCAGTTGCTTGGACGCATTCATGAGACCGTGATGGTTCTGCGTGGGGTTTATGTGTCGAAATGCAATTCAATGCCACACTGGTAGAGGGACCAGAATGACCATTCTGGTCATTACATACGGATGGATTACTAGCGAGTAAAAAAAAAGTTTACAGACATGAAAGCAAAAGTTATATATACCGGTAAATATATATATGTTGTCGCCAATTAGTCATAGCATTTATCACACCATGGCGGTGTTTATGAGAGGAAACCGGGAAAGCGGTCTCCAGCAGATGTAGTTAGCGGACCAATCACAGCCAATGCCGCTGCGTTGGTGTTGCGTCGCCTCCATGCACGTCTAGGAGTTTTGGGGGGTGCACATCAGGCGCTTGCGGTGGACGCAAGGGGGGTCCGCAAGGACGTAATGAATTCCACCTAGCTGGCAGACCGGTGCGATGTGATTCACTCAAATACCAAACACATGATCCAGTGTGAGACACATGTAGAAGACACTGTCACGACACGGGTACAGTACATACAAACACACACTCGACATAATAACATATAACATAACACACACCTCAGGTGACTGTACATAATAACAGAACATAACATAATGCATAACGCACACCTCAGGTGACTACATAATAACATGTAACATAACATAACACACACCTCAGGTGACTACATAATAACATGGAACATAACATAACACACACCTCAGGTGACTACATAATAACATGTAACATAACATAACACACACCTCAGGTGACTACATAATAACATGTAACATAACACACACCTCAGGTGACTACATAATAACATGTAACATAACATAACAAACACCTCAAGTGACTCTACATAATAACAGAACATAACATAACACACACCTCAGGTGACTACACAATAACATGGACCATAACCTTCAGTGTGAACCATGCAGGTCTTCTGTTCTCTGTTGTTCCTTGGTCAGATCACGCAGCTGAAGATAGACAACAACCCGTTTGCTAAAGGGTTCAGAGACGCGGGAAACGGAAGGCGGGAGAAGAGGTAACATCGTCCTTCATGTGCTGTCTTCATTCTCACCAGTATTCACCAGCGACTTCAGGATGTTGTTCAGTGTTTGTTAACGTCATCTCTGGCCCGCTTCCATTAGGAAGCAGTGGAGACCCTCCTCAGACGAAGACCCCAGCACCCAGGACCTGGACTCAGACGACTCCTCGGGTCACATGACCAGCGCCAGAGACTCACTCTGTTCCCCTCTTCTAACCAGCCCGCCCACGTCCACCCTGACAGCCAATCAAGGTGCTTGTTCTCGGGGAACCAATGAGATCATGAGTTCTAAGGCGTTGTGTTCTCATAGGGATTGTGTCTCGCGATGTAAGGGATGTTTGTCTCTGAAAGGTACTGGGTTTGATCCCCAATGTCTGCAGCTGTAAGAATCCACTAGCGCGATGCCCCAAACCACTAGCTGCTCAAGTATCAATCACTGAGAACGGTTCTCCTTTCTCCAGGCGTGAAGAACGTGGAGAGCGATGAAGACACGGGGCCCCTGCAGCAGAGGTCCTCTGTGGAGCCCGGTCTCTGGGGGAGGCGGCGGTCTCCTCTGGACCCCTCCGACCGGGCCGGCCCCCCTCAGAGTGTCCCACTGGCGGCGGGCGGAACCACCGCGGCGCTCCCCAGCCTGGACCCCGAGCCCCCCGGGGCCCCCGACCGGACCCCCCCGGCCGACGGGACCCGGGTCGGCCCGCTGGCCGCCGCGGCCTGGCTGGCCACGGGGGGTCTGTCGGCGCTCGGGGTCTACCAGCAGCCCGGGTTCAAGGTGGGCCACACAGGGATGTTTTTGAACTCCGGGCCGGCTGCCCTCGTCCCCCGGGCGCTCTGCGGAGCCGGACGGCTGCTGGTGTCTCAGGTAGGAGTCTGAGTCCCCAGACAGTCCCCAGACTGAGTCCCCAGACAGAGTCTGACTGAGTCCTATTGAGTCCCCAGACTGAGTCCCCAGACTGAGTCCCCAGACTGAGTCCCCAGACAGAGTCCCCAGACCACCCAGAGTCTGTCTGCCTCCGGGTTTGTTGACACTGGAGTTACATTGTGATGAAATGTTTACTTTTTCGCATCAAGTTTACTTTTTCAAATCAATTTCTAGAACCCTAAACCAGAGTTACAGTCTCAAAGTCTTCCCAGGCCAACCATGGACCCCTAACACTAACCCATTTTATTGTATGTGGAGTAATCAAATCTCTCTGTATGTACCATACACCCTAGATACATGTCTACATACAAGGCTAATCATGGTCTCCTTCTCCAGGGGCTCCCCATGTCCCAATATGGAGGAGTAGGAGGAGGAGGAGGAGGAGCAGTGAGAGTGCTTCCCCATCCCTACAGCTTCCTGGTGGGTCCGGTGAAGCCTGCCGCTGCCGTGTTGGGCCCGGGTTTGTCCCTCCAGTCCGGGACCCCCACCCCCACCACCACAAGCAGCAAGAGGCCCCCCAGCCTCCGTGGCTCACAGCCCTGGCTGAGGTTCACCCCCTACCACATCCCCCCTCCATCCAGGGGGCCCCTAACCTCCGGACCCCCGCACCTGCCGGGCCCCCACCTTGGCTGCGGACCGACCGGGTGAAGCGGCCGGCGCTGTCACCGTCTGCAGCCTCCGCTGTGCCACCTAGACACCTAGCTTCCTATACCCTTATGCCCTGACCGCTATCACAGCCCCTACCACTACCCCCCTCTCCCTACCTCTACCCACCACTACCTCTGCCCACTACCCCTCTCCCACTACCTCTACCTCCACCTCCTACCTCTCTACCCCCACCTCCTACCTCTCTACCTCCACCCTAACCTTGTTCCAGACGTTCTCATCTTATGACGCCTTGAACAGGATGCTCCAAATCAGCGGGGCAGGACGCTCAGTTACATGGGTTTAGCAGCGAGAGAGAGAGGGTGGGACTTCCGACAGAGGGAAATCTGTTTCCACGACATGATTCGGATCGATTCTGGTTGTCTTTGTTGTCTTCTTGTCATGTTCTTCTCGCTCCAGGGACTGTTCACTGGTGTACCAGCTCACAGGAAGTAAGAGACCAGGGACTGTTCACTGGTGTACCAGCTCACAGGAAGTAAGAGACCAGGGACTATTCACTGGTGTACCAGCTCACAGGAAGTAAGAGACCAGGGACTGTTCACTGGTGTACCAGCTCACAGGAAGTAAGAGACCAGGGACTGTTCACTGGTGTACCAGCTCACAGGAAGTAAGAGACCAGGGACTATTCACTGGTGTACCAGCTCACAGGAAGTCAGAGACCAGGGACTGTTCACTGGTGTACCAGCTCACAGGAAGTAAGAGACCAGGGACTATTCACTGGTGTACCAGCTCACAGGAAGTAAGAGACCAGGGACTGTTCACTGGTGTACCAGCTCACAGGAAGTAAGAGACCAGGGACTGTTCACTGGTGTACCAGCTCACAGGAAGTAAGAGACTAGGGACTGTTCACTGGTGTACCAGTGAACAGGAAGTAAGAGACCAGGGACTGTTCACTGGTGTACCAGTGAACAGGAAGTAAGAGACCAGGGACTGTTCACTGGTGTACCAGCTCACAGGAAGTAAGAGACCAGGGACTGTTCACTGGTGTACCAGCTCACAGGAAGTAAGAGACTAGGGACTGTTCACTGGTGTACCAGCTCACAGGAAGTAAGAGACCAGGGACTGTTCACTGGTGTACCAGCTCACAGGAAGTAAGAGACCAGGGACTGTTCACTGGTGCATCAGCTCACAGGAAGTAAGATGCTGTACATGTTGTTGTGGTAGACCCAGCTATTCATGACCTTCTCTCCGCCTAACCCTAACCCTACCACTAACCCTAACACTTACCCTACCACTAACCATAAACCTACCCGCTACCACTAACCCTAACCATAAAACTACCGCGTACCACTATCCTAACCATAAACCTACCTCCTACCACTAACCCTAAACCTACCCCCTACCACTAACCCTACCCCTACCACTAACCCTAACCCTACCACTAACCATAAAGCTAACCCTTACCCTCTCCCTGATACTCTAACTCAGCCTCTGTAGCTGTCAGGGTGTGGAGCTTTGTTATCCAGTCATGTCTTTCACAACCACCTCAGCGAGGGAAACATGGATGAACAATTGGAACGCTAACTTTGAGATTGAAGACTTCTGAATTGCAAGGATTTGGACTCCAACATAAAATAAACTAACTTAAATATGTATATATTGACAATGTGGAATACTTGACCTGAGTGTATCTCACAAGATAGACTTCCACTGTCACCTTATAACAAACCATGATGCACTACTTTGTATTGACTAAATCTGTTCCCCTCTGTAAAAACGTTTTTTAAATGGGTGCTGTTTTTTTATATTCTTATAATGCTTAATGTGATTTTGTGTTTCATTTTAAGTGTAACTTGGATGTTGTCTGTGTTCTTGATCCAATCAAGAACTAAGTTAGCTTCTTAGTCTTCTAAACTAAAAGAGGACCCTTGTAAGAAAAGTATTTTTGGAATCACATTTTTATTGTTTTTGGTCACAATATGAATTATAAAGACGATCACGTTAAAGTGCCATTGTGAGTCTCTATTTATTCCTAATGTGTTCATCAATATTCAGTCACCATTGGATGCATCATTGCACCACTGGATGACCAATATGGACAGAACAGTACAAACGCAATAGTCTATACATTTTAAAATATAGTTCAACTGTGCACCACTAGAGTACAATGCGTTACAAAGAAAAAAATACAATTGTATTTTACCTAAATAACTACGTTTTAAAACATTCCACGTAAATGAATAAAGAAAGAAAATAATTTAACTTCCTCTAAATAAAACGCATATTTTTACATATTTTATTTATTTATTTCATCTGCTCGTACGCAGATCATCTGGGAACTGGGGATGAGCAGTTTTCAAGTCATGCAACTTGAAAACTACTAGGTTTGAGTGAAATGAAATTCAGCCTGCACAAAACTAAGACATGTTTACTGAGAGATGTTTACTGTCTAGGGAAGACGGTCAGAGAAAACACAGTGAGGAACACTGTCTACTAGCGCCATCTAGTGGGAAGAGGCGGTACTGATGCTGAATATGTTTGTTCTGCTGTAGTTATTATAGTTCTCTTTGGTCTGTTTCAGTTCCTTCGGTAGTTCAACATACCGTCTGTGGCCCTGCAGCCCACCGCTTGTAAATTACACACTAACTTACTCATCTGCTTGCCTTACATGTGAAGTGAATACGTGAACTGAATGTTCATAGGTAAACCGGATATTGATTTGGGTTTAAAAATTAAGAATCACAATAGTTCTTATCATAACGAGATTAAAAGTGTACGCGTTGCATTTCAGATGGCAAGTTAGGTGACTGATTTGTATTCAATTCATTTCTCCACCTCACGCGTGCGGATGAACAGGAAGAAGGCTGGTCCGACTCCCCGGCCCCGCCCCTCGTAAGTCGTTCTGCAATGTGATTGGTTCTGTACATAATGAGGAGCATAGAAGTAGAACGGATAGATCAGCCGACCTGGTCGTCTGTGGTCCTTTCTGATGGCTCTGCGTGTGTACGCTAATCCATCCATACTGTACAGTATAGTGTGTCATGTACAGTATAGTCGCTGCACGTAAAATATACGCATAGGCTGCTCTCCTTGAATAATTTAAAAAATATGATTAAGTTATTCAGTTACCAACGCAGTCCCTGCATTATTAGTACACCATCACATGTATAATTGACTCAAAAAACCTCAAACAATACGTCTTTTAATATATTAATCAATTTATGAATATATGAGTGTCGCTGTCAGTGAGATTCCACATGCTAGGGGTGCTGTGTGCTGCAGCCTGCACCCACACAACCACCGTCTGCTCTTCTACTCGTCGTGCGTCTATGCGCGCGTCCGGGGGTCGGAGGTGAACGGCCGGTAGTGAACCCGGCGCTCCGCGCGTCACATCGCACCACTCTCTGCTGTGAGGGGGGAGACGAGCGTGATCTGTCGTTTCATCCTCAATGAAGATGTCACGTTAAGAAACCCCGACACACACACACACTAGGACAGCACACCGCCGCTTGGAGCTGCGGAGGAGCAGCATTACGCGTCAGTTCTTCACGAAGGGTAAGCCCGGTTTGTCGGTGTGGGAGTCTCACTTGATGGGTCTCTGCTGGGTGTGTGTCGGCCTGTCACTGGACGTCCAGCCCCTGGTAGTTTACACGGGTGTTCCGCAGTTTAGCCAGTCTTTAACTTTTTATCTCCTCTTGATAATGACGCACATCAGTGCTCTGGACCCACTGGTGATTTTGAGGTGGTGAACGTGCACTGTGTGTGTGTGTGTATGTGTATATGTATGTGTGTGTGTGTATGTGTGTGTATGCATGTATGTGTGTGTGTGTCTGTGTGTGTATGCATGTATGTGTGTGTGTGTGTCTGAGTGTGTGTGTGTGTGTATGTGTGTATGCATGTATGTGTGTGTGTGTCTGTGTGTGTATGTGTGTGTGTGTGCCCGGCTTGTTTTTGTGGTCGCACGGGCAGGTGGTCCACAGGTAAGGTGCTGCTATCACCCAAGGGTCTCTGTAGGGAAACGCGATGGGTTTCACTTGGTGATGAAGCTCGGACTGTCAGGTTGTGTTCTGTGTGGTTTGTTCACATTCCCAGGTCAAGATCCTTCATATGCTATTGATAAAAGGTTGTATTTTACAAAACAAGCCCCATGTTTTGTATTATAGGTATTGTAGTTTGTAGTTTCTGCGCTCACATTGAATTATTTCGATATAGTCTTTTGATCTGTCGATTGCAGGGTCTTTGGGTTCCTGGTTGATGGCTGGTAGAAAACCAGTTCTTGGATGTGTCCACGTGTGTTGTGTCACTCTGTGAAACCCTGGTTCAACCTGGATGCTCTGCAGCAGCCAGTATCAGTCACCCATCTGATTTCACAAGCTCTGCTGCATCATCATCATCATTCCATTTTTTTGTTTATCTTATGCAACAGGACAAACATCTGGTGATGTGGTGGGGTCACCCTGGCCCTGACGTTTGGACTCCTGTGTGTCTTTTAGTGACCTTTATCTCTCCTATCTCCTCTTATCCTTTCTCCCCATCTCCCCCCCCCCCCCCCCTCTCTCTGTCTGTCAGTCTGACGTCAGTCTGTCTGTTTCAGTGTGGAAGTACTTGACTGAGACTCTCATGTGAAACTGTATTGTTAACACTAGTATCACCCCCCCCCCCCCCCCCCCCCCCCCTCCAGTGGTAGCAGCCTGTTCTCGCCCCCCTGCCCCCCAGCATGGCTCAGCAAGACCCCCCGCCGCAGGCCCGGAAGAAGCCGGTCCTGCCGTCCCGCTTCGTGGTGGGCTCGGTGTCGGAGGAGAACTCTGAGGACGAGGCCGCGGGGAGGCCCGATGTGACGCAGGAGGAGAAGGAGGCGCGCTCCTCCTCCCCCTGCTCCTCCCTGGGCTCCGACAGCACCTACGAGATGGGCTTCGAACAGACCGACGGCTCGGCCAACAACCTCAGGTCAGGGTCCGGCGGGGCGGGGGATCCCGGGTCCTCGGAGACCCGGCTTGGGTTCTGGGCTGAAGGATAGTGACGGTGTGTTCCCGAGGTGTTACAGAGTCCTGCAGATCCAGGAGGGTTCTGTTCCATAAGCGGTTTTGAATCTGGTAGAACGCGGTCAGGCCCTGGTGGCTGGTGGGCCGCCGGTCTTCCCCCACGTCGTGGTTTGCGAGCCCCTTGAGGACGGGCGCCGGCGCGCCTCTGGTTCAAACCTCACGTGTTTAGTCTGCAGGCGGCGAGGCCACAGTCAGACTGGAGCTGCACTGATTGCGCTGCACGGGCCCATATCTGAAGCACATGTGAAAAATGTGGTCTCTCCTGCTTTACCGTAGCACAAAGACTTTCTGTCTTTCTGCTCCTCTCTCTCACTCTCCCACTCTCTCACTCTCCTGCTAACCTCAGCTCGTTTCACTCCTGCGCCACTCCTGGCCTTCTTTATGTATTATATATTTATTTCCCTGAACGTCGAGCCTGGTGAATGAACTTCTGTCTGTTCATCCTCAGGGAATGTCCATTCTGCAGCCAAAGCTTCCCGAGCTAGTGGTGGTGGCAGCATGCTGGTTCTCTGTAGCGTCTCCATGAAGGCTGCTTCAGTCTTCTCTGTGAGGGTCTCTCCCTGTGGATGTGTTTGTGTTTGGACCGTCTCCTCCTGGTCCTCTTGTTGTTCTTCCCCTGGAGGCCGGCGTGCTCCCGGCTGGGGCTCCATGGTGGACGGGATCTGGTGTCTAGACGCTAGTGTAGTTTACCTTCACCCAAGGATATAGTGTTGCCTTCCTACAATTTCACCCACTTTACAATTTGATGAAACCAGCTATTCATTATTCATTTTGTCTATTCCTACACTGCTAGCCTCACTGCTAGCCTAAATGCTATTTTAAATGGTAGAATTTATGGTATTTTATTTTATTTATGGTATTAATTTATGATATCTTGAATCTTAAATGCGATCCTAAATGCTATCGGTGAACTGCATTCGAGGAACTGTCAACAACAGATCTAGTTTCTCCAGGATTTAGAACTGAGTCAGGATTTTCTGGATCCCACAACAGAGGGTGGCGTGTGTAGTGGTTTGTATGGTGAGTTTCACTGGGTGGGGGGGGACTCTGAATAGTATTCTTTTGTCCTCTCGGTCGGTTCACTGTAGAACGAGGACGACTCAAACCTCAGCTCGCTGGCGCTGTCTGTCTCTCTCTGGCTGTCCTTCTGTCGCTCTCTCTCTCTCTCTCTCTCTCTCTGTGTATCTGTCTTTCTATCTCACTGACTGTGTCACTCTCTCACTCTCTCTCTGTCTCTTCCCCCCCCCCCCCTGAGCCACAGCCAGACAAACTAGCTGTGGAACTACCACACCTACTGCCACACCGACTGCCTCCCTCCCTCCCTCCCTCCCTCCCTCTCTCTCCCCCCCTCTGTTGGGGTGGGGTTTGCTCCTCCAGTTTGCTCCTCCTGTCCAAGCATGTTGCCACATGCTTACAGGAGGGAACCTGAGCTGTCTGTTTGTCACTGCGAGTATGTCCACCTCACTACCAGTCTGCTGGTCCAGAGACCCACTGCTGGGTCCAGACCTACTGCTGGGTCCAGACCTACTGCTGGTCCAGAGACCCACTGCTGGGTCCAGACCTACTGCTGGTCCAGAGACCCACTGCTGGGTCCAGACCCACTGCTGGGTCCAGAGACACACTGCTGGGTCCAGAGACAAACTGCTGGTCCAGACCTACTGCTGGGTCCAGACACACACTGCTGGTCCAGAGACCCACTGCTGGTCCAGAGACCCACCGCTGGGTCCAGACACACACACACCGCTGGGTCCAGACACACACACACTGCTGGGTCCAGACACACACACACTGCTGGGTCCAGACACACACACACTGCTGGGTCCAGACACACACACACTGCTGGTCCAGACAGACACACACTGCTGGGTCTAGACTGATTACACTTGATATCTTCTTGGATTGTTTATTTATGATGTTTTATGGTTACTCAATGGAGTCGATTATTGTGTAAAATAGTTACACAATAATCGACAGTGTTCCACAGTGAAAGTTATTTGCATTTTGAGAGCCTATCGGTATATGTTACTAATGCTCTTTATATTCTGGATGTTGCTCTGCTTATCTCTGCCAGAACATTTGACGTTATAGAGCAGGGTTTTAATCAATGATTAAGAGATGAACCAGTGAGTTGTAGCTATACTGTTTCTAGTCATTTAGCATTTCATCCAAAAACACGTTTGCTTTTATCTGAAGTGCGGTTGAGAACAATCAAAGCATTAACAAAAGTTTGATTATGAAACTACAGAACTACAACCATGTTATAATGCAATGTTCTAATGTTCCTGCAGTCATACAATGTCAGCATTTGTACTATCAATCCCTCAACTGCAGAGGACTTTTTTGAATAAGTAGTTTTCATTGCTCTGGACCCCACCCATCAGAAGCTGTACAATAACCATATACTGTTGATAAGACACGCTTGTCCAATCCTGACTATCTCATCTCACCTGTCTGCTTCCCAATCAGCCAGTTTATGTCTTTCTATCTGATGGTTTATAGACGCGTGATGTTCATAAAGGTCAGCTTCAGTCTCATGATGTGGTGGTGATGGGTTCAATATGGCTTCAGCCCAACTGTGCTACGCAAACATTACAAACACAGAGCAGAAGCTGACTATTTGGGAGGATGTTTGACTCCCAATCCAAAGGTTCTGGGTTCAAAAAAGGCCGGTCTGAGCGCTTCAACGACTGCACTTTTTAGTTTGAGTTGACCAGCTGACTGTACCTTAAGAACAGGTGACCAGGAGCCTCTTCACCGCTCGTCTGACCCCAGACGTACCATCAGTGGCGTGTTGCTGGTTTAACTGGCAGTGCGACGCCACCAGACACCGCCCCGTGCAGAGTGACCACAGAGCAGTGTGTACGCAGGCTCCTGGGTTCTAAAGGTGTGTGTGTGTGTGTGTTCTCCACGGTTCCCCAGACCCAGCATGTCGGGTCTCCACCTGGTGAAGCAGGGCAGGGACCGCCGGCGTATCGACCTCCAGAGAGACTTCACCGTGGCCTCGCCCGCCGAGTTCGTCACTCGCTTCGGGGGAAACAAGGTCATCGAGAAGGTCGGCCACCGTTTGGTTCAGTCATGATATTCATTTGTTGGCAGACATTCAAAATCAAATGATTGTTGGCTGATACCGTATTGATTATTTTCAAGTGGTCGTTATTCACATTGAACAACAAAGGAATAGACCAAAAGGTTTTTGAATTCCTCAATTCTTTTGAATGAAATTGCCCGTACCTGGCTAGCTAAAACGCGCTATGTTCCCTAGCTAAAACTAGCTAATCAAAATGTGCTATGTTCCCTAGCTAAAACTAGCTAGCTAAAATGCGCTGTTTCCTAGCTAAAACTAGCTAATCAAAATGCGCTATGTTCCCTAGCTAAAACGCGCTGTTTCCTAGCTAAAACTAGCTAATCAAAATGTGCTATGTTCCCTAGCTAAAACTAGCTAGCCAAAATGCGCTATGTTCCCTAGCTAAAACTAGCTAGCCAAAGTGCGCTATGTTCCCTATCTAAAACTAGCTAGCCAAAAGGCGCTATGTTCCCTAGCTAAAACTAGCTAGCTAAAACACGTTATGTTCCCGAGCTTGCCGCTAACTCCTCGTTCGCCGCAGGTTCTCATCGCCAACAATGGCATCGCCGCGGTCAAGTGCATGCGGTCGATCCGCCGCTGGGCCTACGAGATGTTCCGCAACGAGCGGGCCATTCGCTTCGTCGTCATGGTGACGCCGGAGGACCTGAAGGCCAACGCAGGTTAGCGTGCGGTCAGGATGGTGCTGTGAACCACCACCACGTAGAAACGTGATGTTTAACAACATCTACGTACTGGAGGCTAAGAAGGAGCCAAATCATTATCATTTGTTTGCCTGAAAGAAAAAATAACATTTCTGAAAGCTGTGTACGTATTAATGTTCCTAAATGGTCCTTTGACCTCTGAACCCTTGACCTCTCTGCCCACAGAGTACATAAAGATTGCAGACCATTACGTTCCGGTGCCCGGCGGCACCAACAACAACAACTACGCCAACGTGGAGCTCATCCTGGACATCGCCAAGCGCATACCTGTCCAGGTAGGCCGTATGCTGGGCCGTACGCTGGGCCGTACGCTGGGCCGTACGCTGGGCCGTACGCTGGGCTCTACGCTGGGCCGTACGCCGGGCCGTACGCTGGGCCGTACGCTGGGCTCTACGCTGGGCCGTACGCTGGGCCGTACGCTGGGCTCTACGCTGGGCCGTACGCTGGGCCGTACGCTGGGCTCTACGCTGGGCCGTACGCCGGGCCGTATGCTGGGCCGTACGCTGGGCCGTACGCTGGGCTCTACGCTGGGCCGTACGCTGGGCCGTACGCTGGGCCGTACGCCGGGCCGTACGCTGGGCCGTACGCTGGGCTCTACGCTGGGCTCTACGCTGGGCCGTACGCTGGGCCGTACGCTGGGCCGTACGCTGGGCTCTACGCTGGGCCGTACGCCGGGCCGTATGCTGGGCCGTACGCCGGGCCGTACGCTGGGCCGTACGCTGGGCCGTACGCTGGGCTCTATGCTGGGCCGTACGCTTGGCCGTACGCCGGGCCGTACGCCGGGCCGTACGCCTGGCCGTACGGTGGGCCGTACGCTGGGCCGTACGCCGGGCCGTACGCCGGGCCGTACGCCGGGCCTCAGCAGCTGGGTGACCCTGGGTGACCATTGGACCTTCTTCTGCATCACTCTGATTTTATGAGTGTGTCTGAAGATGGAACCGAGGGAATACTGCATTGATTAAAAAATATACACACAGAAATAGTAATTATCTCACTTTTTTTGACATGGTAATAGTGACAATGTGTTGTTTATTTTACTTCATAAAATACAGAGGGTTGATCAAAGCACAGAGCAAACATTGGGGAACCTATGAGACTTTTGTGTTGAATGTCTTGTTCTGGTTCTGGTACTTTGCTAACAGGCGGTCTGGGCCGGCTGGGGCCACGCGTCAGAGAACCCCAAACTACCGGAGCTGCTCCACAAGAACGGCATTGCCTTCATGGGTGGGTCCAGCTTCTCTCTGGGTCTTGTAGTTTTTTACAGGGATCTAAGCTCAAACCAGTGCCGTGCTTTAAGTTGTTGTAGTTTATTTGCAAGTTTCCTTGTTTTTTCTAGCATGCTGATTCGTTTTTCTTAATCTGTCTGTCTTTCTTTTTTATTCTCTCCATTTTATTCAACGTCTCCATGTGTTGATGGGTTGGTCATCATGGCCCTCAGGTCCGCCCAGCCAGGCCATGTGGGCTCTGGGAGACAAGATCGCTTCGTCCATCGTAGCGCAGACGGCAGGCATCCCTACGCTGCCCTGGAGCGGCACAGGTCAGCTACCTCCTTCAGCAAACGCTGAGCCTTCAGGGAAACTAGCCCTTCAGCTAACTCTAGACCAGGGGTGTCAAACTCATTTTCACCCCGGCTCCACATCAGCCTTATGGTTGCCCTCAAAGGGCCGGTTGTAACTGTAAGACTATATACATTTAAGTAACTGGCTCTGCATTTGGTTATTTATTCCAGTGTACGAATATTGTACATCCATTTATATCCACGTACAAATGGATGCATTGGAACCACTGCAATCTAGTGGCAGGATTTGCGGATCACAACATTGAAATGCATTGTGGGCGATGTAGTTGATGGTCACCTCTACGGTACAGTATATGCCTGTTAAGCTCTCGCGGGCCACATAAAATGACGTGGCGGGCCGGATTTGGCCCGCGGGCCTTGAGTTTGACACGTGTGCTCTAGATGGTCAAGTTAGCCAGCGTTAATCAGTCCTTTAGGAGCTAACACTAGCCCTTCAGCTAACCATAATCCTTTAGAAGCTACCCATAATCCTTAGGGAAGCTAACCCTAGCCCTTCAGCTAACCATAATCCGTAGGGAAGCTAACCCTAGCCCTTCAGATAACTGTAATCCTTTAGAGAAGCTAACCATAGCCCTTCAGCTAAGCATAATTCTTTTACGGAAGCTAACCCTATTCCTTCAGTTAAGCGTAATCCTTCAGGCAAGTTATGCTCACCCCTCAGGGAACATGAACCTACCTTTCAGGAATGCTCCGTTCCTACCTTCCAGTGATGTGGCCTCTACCGTTTGTCTCGCACATGATAATTTACACATTCCTGTTGAGTGAGGTGTTCTCCCGAACTGTTACAGTGTACAAAGGATCGCTCCGGCAGTGTTGTAACTAATTGTTGATCTCTAGTTGTTTACAGCGCTGCTGTTGCTAGCTGTAAGTTGCAGGATGAGTATTTGGTTTGCATTTTCCTGCCAGTGACACTAGACAGTAGGAGTTAATGTACCATGACGTTCAGTTGTTATCTTATTATTATGATGTCATATTGTTTATTGCCATTGAGGTTGAGGATGTGTCAAAGGCCACCTAAATAACCTCTGGTGGTGGAGCCTTGTAGAGTCCTTGTAGAGTCCCTGAATGTCAGACCTTCTCGCTCACCTTCTGCTGCTGCGTGGTGGTGGGCAGGGCTGACCGTGGAGTGGACTGAGGCCGAGCAGAAGAAGAAGCTCATCAATGTGCCGTCCGACGTCTACGAGCAGGGATGCATCCCGGACGTGGAGGCGGGCCTGCAGGTCGGTACCCCGTAAGGCCTGGGTCCGAACCCCATGTCCACAGTCTACCTGTAGGCATCGCAGAGCAAGACGCCCTTTAGCCCCTACCTGCTCCTAAATGACCTGAATTCACTGTGAGTCTTTACCGATAGAAGTGTCTGCTAAAGAAGAGACGATAGTACTAATGATAGTGATGGTAGTCACGGAGAATAGTGCTAATCATAGTAATAGTAGTAACAGAGACTAGTACTCATAGTAGCCATGGAGAGTGGTACTACAGTGTGTTTGTGTGTGCAGGCTGCCGAGGTGGTGGGCTACCCCGTGATGGTGAAGGCCTCCGAGGGGGGCGGAGGGAAGGGCATCCGCAAGGTCAACTGTGCAGACGACTTCCCCAACCTCTTCAGACAGGTGTGTATGTGGGGGCGTGGTCTACGGTCCAGGGGGCGTGGTCTACGATCCAGGGGCCATGGCCTGTGGCAGTATGGCGTCTGTAGTTTACATAGGAAAATATTTGTTATTATTTGTTCGCGCTCGAGGTAAACACATTTTCAGTGAGTAAGGCACTGAAAAAATAACGATTGATTTGCTGTTGGAATTGAAGCCCCAGCAGAGTTTCAGACGTTACTCAGTGCAGCGTCTGTCCTCACACCCCCGTCTGACCTCTTGACTCCTCACCCCCCCAGGTCCAGGCCGAGGTTCCCGGCTCGCCCATCTTCGTGATGCAGCTGGCCAAGCACGCCCGGCACCTGGAGGTGCAGATCCTGGCCGACCAGTACGGCAACGCCATCTCGCTGTTCGGACGCGACTGCTCCGTCCAGCGCCGGCACCAGAAGATCATCGAGGAGGCGCCCGCCACCATCGCCACCAGCGACGTGTTCGAGGACATGGAGAAGGTACAGCGGTCCACGTCCAGGTTCAACCACAGGGTCAGGCTGAGGGTCAGAGGTCCAGGTTCAACCACAGGGTCAGGCTGAGGGTCAAAGGTCCAGGTTCAACCACAGGGTAAGGCTGAGGGTCAAAGGTCCAGGTTCAACCACAGGGTCAGAGGTCCAGCTGACACCTTGGAGGACACGACTTCTGTGGTCCACACTGAGGACATGCCTTCAGCCTGCGTGTCTCCTCATATCCTAACTAATGGGTTCAGCTTCATCTCCATTGTTGGACTGGCTTTGCTTTATTTCCATCCAGTCTACAATATCATGCAAACCAACCCATTATCTAATTCAAAACATTCACATTCATTTTGGGGATTAAAAATTTAATCCAAAATCCAAAAAATGTAAGGACAGAAACAAACGTATGATAAATGTAAAATGATAAAAACATAAAATATGATACACAGGTTTATAAAGGTAAATAAAATACCCCATTCCATTAAACAAATCGACCCCCTGTCCGCCCCCTGCAGTGCGCGGTGAAGCTAGCCAAGATGGTGGGCTACGTGAGTGCGGGCACGGTGGAGTACCTGTACGGGAAGGACGGCTGCTTCTACTTCCTGGAGCTCAACCCGCGCCTCCAGGTGGAGCACCCCTGCACTGAGATGGTGGCCGACGTCAACCTGCCTGCTGCACAGCTGCAGGTCAGTCACACACACACTGAGACATACACACTGACACACACACACACACACACTGAGACATACACACTGACACACTGACACACACACACACACACACTGAGACATACACACTGACACACACACACACAGAGACACACACACACACACACACACTGACACACACTGACACACACACAGACACACACAGACACACACAGACACACACACACACACACACACACACACACACACACACACACACACACACACACAGAGACACACACACACGCACACAGACACACACTGACACACACACACACAGACACACACACACATACACACACTGACAGACACACACGCACACAGACACACACGCACACAGACACACACGCACACAGACACACACGCACACAGACACACACTGACACATACACACACAGAGACATACACACAGAGACACACTGACACACACACTGACACACACACACACACACTCACACACAGATACACACACAGAGACACACACAGACACACACATACACACAGACACATACACATACACATACACACACACACACACACACACACACACACACACACACACACAGCTCCTGCCGTGCTGCCCCACAGGGGGCCGGTAGCTTCCTGTAGTCGGGGTGTGTGTCCGTCTCAGCGGGGAGCTGGTTAGCCACGCTCCGACGCCCTGGCCGCCCTGCCCGCCGGCCCCCCGTCTCCATGGCAACGGCATGAGGCGCAGAGACCAGGGTTAATGCTGGCAGTAATGGGTCACATGGTGTGTGTGTGTGTGTGTGTGTGTGTGTGTGTGTGTGTGTGTGTGTGTGTGTGTGTGTGTGTGTGTGTGTGTGTGTGTGTGTGTGTGTGTGTGTGTGTGTGTGTGTGTGTGTGTGTGTGTGTGTGTGTGTGTGTGTGTGTTTCTAGCTGATTGTGTTTGAGACTCATTGTTCATGTGTGTGTGTGTGCGAGACTGTGTGTTGTACAGTTGTGTGTATAGTATATTGTGCGTGTGCATGTAGGTCAGTGTGTGTATACTTTATTGTGCGTGTATATGTAGGTCAGTGGGTTTTGAGTTGTGAAATGAAGCAGACTATCAACGTGAGAGCTGGCGCCCAGAATCACATTACAGCTGAGATAAGATTGTTCCATGCGCACAATTAGGATGAAGGCTAGGGGTGTTATGTTGTTAAGTGATTATTTTCTATGTCAATATATTTGCCAACGTGCATGGGTGTCTCTAGTGGGAATGGAACCCCTAACCCTGGCAGTGCCTTTCTCTGCCGGTTGAGTAACAGGGAATCAAACCCCAAATATCATGCTCTACCAGCTCCTAGTTTCCCTAAGACTCCTCCCTGTGTGGTCCAGATCGCCATGGGGATCCCCCTCCACCGCATCAAGGACATCCGGATGCTGTACGGGGTGCAGCCCTGGGGCGACTGCCTCATCGACTTTGAGGGTCTGTCCACCGCCCCCTCCCCCCGGGGTCACGTGATCGCCGCCCGCATCACCAGTGAGAACCCAGACGAGGTACGGTCACCGCAGGTCACCTGGTACCCTGAAGGAAGCTGCGTGATTGTGTTCGGATTCGTAAAAATGATTTGGGTTATTTATGAAATGTTTGTTTTGGTTCTATTTATCAGTCAAACTCGTCCCAAATACATAAGCTACAACAGGGGCGGCAGTAGCTCAGTAGGTAGAGCAGGTGGACAGAGCGGGTCGTCCACTCACCGTAGGGTCGGCGGTTCGATCCCCTTGATCCTCCTCCTCCTCCAACTGTCCACATGTCGAACCCCACAAATGTACTGATTGTAAATCCCTTTGGACAAAAAGCGTCTGCTAAATGCCTCTTTAGTTTTACAACAGTAAAAAACAGTATCAAAAAAAAGAAAAGAAAAAAAGTCACCTTAAAACATCTCAAACCATACAACGTATGTGACAGTGAGGGGGGCTGAAGGTTAAAATAGCGTTTTAAGAGGTGTGTTTTAAGTGTGCTTACCAACTGTAGCAAATGTCATGATTCAGATGGGACTGACCTTGCATGTGTGTGTTTGTTTGTGTGTTTGCGTGCATTTGCATGTATGTTTGTGCGTGTTTGTGTGTTTGGGTATGTTTGTGTGTGTGTTTGTGTGTGTGTTTGTGCGTATGTTTGTGCATGTGTTTGTGTGTGTCTTTGTGCGTGTGTTTGTGTATGTTTGCGTGTGTGTTTGGGTGTCTCTGTGTTTATCTGCGTGTGTCTGCCTGTGTCTGTGTGTGTTTGTGTGTGTCTGTTTATCTGCGTGTGTCTGTGTGTTTGTTTGTGTGTGTCTGTGTGTGTCTGTGTATGTGTCTGTGTGTGTATGTCTGTGTATGTGTCTGTGTATGTGTCTGTGTGTGTATGTCTGTGTGTGTGTGTCTGTGTGTCTGTGTGTGTGTCTGTGTGTGTCTGTGTGTGTGTCTGTGTGTGTCTGTGTGTATGTCTGTGTGTCTGTGTGTGTCTGCAGGGCTTCAAGCCCAGCTCAGGTACAGTGCAGGAGCTGAACTTCCGCAGCAACAAGAACGTGTGGGGTTACTTCAGCGTGGCGGCCGCCGGCGGCCTGCACGAGTTTGCTGATTCCCAGTTCGGCCACTGCTTCTCCTGGGGGGAGAACCGTGAGGAGGCCATCTCGTGAGGACCCCACGCACACGCATGGACACGCACATGCATACGTACACGCATAGACACACACACACATATGTACACACACGCATAGACACACACAAGCATACGTACACACACACATAGACACGCATACGCACACACACGCATAGACACGCATAGGCATACACAGACACACACATAGACACACACACGCATAGACACACACACACATAGACACACACATGCATACACAGACACACACATAGACACGCATACGCACACACACACACACATACGCACACACATAGACACACACACGCATATGTACACACACACATAGACACGCACACGCATTCACAGACACACAAATAGACACACACACGCATACGCACACACACACATACGCACACGCATAGACACACACACACATACGCACACGCATACACACACACACACATAGACACACATGCATACGCACATGCACACATAGACACACACACATAGACACACACACATAGACACACAGGCATGCGTACACGCGGTGGCCATCAAGACCCTGAGACTGCTTCAGATCAAGCGTTGCTAGTTCAGTTCTCTTTGGATTTGTTTACCTTGAAGAACCCGTTTAAGTGAAGAACTCGTTCATCACTTTACAGTCCCTACATCAACCGTTATACACCTCTACTGTAGCTGAGCTGGGACAAACTAGTGGAGCACATTGCTTGCTGATTCAGCAGACATTGTCCCAGGAGCTAGTGGTTAGGGATCAACATTACTCTCATACAGAGAGCGCAGTGTGGGTTTTGTCTTTTATATCGCTCTCTTAAATGATTGTCCTTAAAACATCTTTTATGATGTCCTGCTTCTGTAAAGCTCAATGAACGGCCTTTGTGTTTTGAAGTGATTTGAATAATGTGCACCTTCACTCTAAATAAATAAAACCATCATGCCGTCATTGCGACTGCTTTGTTTGAGGAATAATGACCTGACCAGCATCATGTCCCTCAACAAACTCCCCTCCGTGTCTCCGTAGCAACATGGTGGTGGCCCTGAAGGAGCTGTCCATCCGAGGAGACTTCCGGACCACGGTGGAGTACCTCATCAAGCTGCTGGAGACCGAGAGCTTCCAGCACAACAGCATCGACACGGGCTGGCTGGACCGTCTCATCTCAGAGAAGATGCAGGTAGGCCCTCTCACGGAAGAGAGAGAGGGGGTTTGAGGGGCGTTTGATCACCAGGAGCAGGTGACTTTGATGTTGTTTGAGGGGGAGGTTTTGAAGAGTGTGTGTGTGTGTGTGTGTGTGTGTGTGTGTGTGTGTGTGTGCGCGTGTGCGTCCAGGCCGAGCGCCCTGACACCATGCTGGGCATCGTCAGCGGGGCCCTCCACGTGGCGGACGTCAAACTCCGGAACAGCGTCTCCAACTTCCTGCACTCCCTGGAGAGGTAAAACAAGCGCACCTCGTCGCGGTCACCATCACAGCCCATCACCTCTGCGTGATTGGTCACATCTTAACCAATCACAGTTTGAGTTAGTCACAAGTTAGTTTGCAGTCAGAGGGCAGTAACAAACACTCTGTAATTTGTGATCAAGTTTTTCAAGTGTAAAGGTTTAGTTTACTGTTGTGGCCAGTCCTCTGGTCAGGATGGATCGATTTAGTAGTTTAGAACCTCATTTACACACTCTGCATATCCAACCTCCACATCTGGACAGCAGAGGGACAGGATGAAGGACGACTTCCTTCCGTCCGCCATCTGTCTTTCTAATCTCTGTCTGTCTCCTACCTACCGGGTGTGTCTCCCTCCCTCCCTCCCTCACCCCTCCCTCCCCCCCTCCCCCCCCCAGGGGCCAGGTGCTGCCCGCCCACACCCTGCTCAACACGGTGGGGGTGGAGCTCATCTACGAGGGCACCAAGTACGTCCTGACGGTGACGCGGCAGTCGCCCAACTCCTACGTGGTGATCATGAACTCCTCCTCGGCCGAGGTGGACGTGCACCGCCTCAGTGACGGAGGCCTGCTGCTGTCCTACGACGGCAACAGCTACACCACCTACATGAAGGAGGAGGTGGACAGGTGGGGGCGAGGGGCGGTGCTTATGAGAGGCGTACCTCTGGCGTACAGGGTAGGGGTGGTGTTATAGTAGATATTGAAGGCTGGGTGATGTTATAGTAGATATTGAAGGGTGGGTGATGTTATAGTAGATATTGAAGGGTGGGTGGTGTTATAGTAGATATTGAAGGATGGGTGGTGTTATAGTAGATATTGAAGGTGGGTGGTATTATAGTAGATATTGAAGGCTGGGTGATGTTATAGTAGATATTGAAGGCTGGGTGATGTTATAGTAGATATTGAAGGCTGGGTGATGTTATAGTAGATATTGAAGGATGGGTGGTGTTATAGTAGATATTGAAGGTGGGTGGTGTTATAGTAGATATTCAAAGTCAAATTGAACTTTATTGTCAATCAAACCATGCAATTAGTGCAAGTAAGTTTCCCCATACTCCAAATGTGCAAGTGATATTTACATGTAACATATAACATATGTTAACATACAACATAATAGTGCAATATTGAAGGATGGGTGGTGTTATTGTATATACTGAAGGGGATGGTGTGTGCGCGTGCGTGTGTGTGCGTATGCATGTGTGTATGTGTGCGTGCGTGTGTGTGTGTGTGTGTCCAGGTACCGCATCACCATCGGCAACAAGACGTGTGTGTTCGAGAAGGAGAACGACCCCACGCTGCTCCGCTCGCCGTCGGCCGGGAAGATCATCCAGTACACGGTGGAGGATGGGGGCCACGTGTTCTCGGGACAGTGCTACGCCGAGATAGAGGTGGGTGGAGGAGGAGGAGGATGGCTCTGTGGGTTCAGGTGGAGGTGTTATGCAGGTAGACGGTGTAGACTGGGAATCGAACCCAGAACCGTTGGACTGGGAATCGAACCCAGAACCGTTGGACTGGGAGTCGAGCCGGCGTGCCTCACTTCTCCACGGGGATGCCAGTGTGATGAAGACGAGGGTGATGTGATCATTATGTGGTGGGACCTGCAGGTGATGAAGATGGTGATGACCCTGACGGCAGCGGAGTCGGGCTGCATCCACTACGTGAAGCGGACCGGGGCGGCGCTGGAGCCGGGCTGCGTCATCGCCAAGCTGCAGCTGGACGACCCCAGCAGGGTGCAACAGGTGTGTGTGTGTGTTCGTGTGTGTGTGTGTGTCTGTGTGTGTGTGTGTGTGTGTGTGTGTGTGTGTGTGTCTGTGTCTGTGTCTGTGTGTCTGTGTGTGTGTGTGTGTGTGTCTGTGTGTGTGTGTGTGTGTGTGGTTATGGTTATGTAACCCCCCTGTTCCCCCCAGGCTGAGCTCCACACGGGGGTCCTGCCGGTGATCCAGGCCGTGGCTCTGCGCGGGGAGAAGCTGCACCGTGTGTTCCACAGCACCCTGGACCACCTGGTGCACATCATGAACGGGTTCTGCCTGCCAGAACCCTTCTTCAGCGTCAAGGTCAGCACACACACATAGACACAAACACACACATAGATACACACACACATAGATACACACACATACACACACACATAGACACACACACACTAGGGATGGGACCGTTTATGAAAACCGTCCGAACCGTTGGATTCCCATGTGTTGCTTTCGGTTCATGCGCTGCTCCTTTGTCTCATAGGCGAATTGTCTCTCTACATTCCAGAGCAGAAGGTGGCGGTAGTGCACCTAAAGCCAACCACCAGTAGTAAACAACAAGAAGAAGCGAAGCAGTGTAACTGGGTGTAGCAGATAGAAATAGTAGTACTAATACTAATAGTATACTAATAGTAGAGTATTGGGTCAGTTGTTGTGGAGAATTGTGTGGGTATGGCGAGTGGGAAAGAGCCAGAGTTAGAAGATGTGCCAGCAGCACTTTATATGTTTGCTGTATGAGACCACTTTGCATTTAGAGTGACCTGCGGTAAGAAAGTTGTTGACAAAAGTGCGACAGTGTGCAAGCATTGTGCAACACATGTTGTTTACGCTAACGGCAACACGACCAACATGTCAGCTCACTTGCGGAGACGTCATCCCAGTGAGACAATTGGCAGCGCAAGGAGGAGAGGGAAAGAGGAGACAGGACAACTTCTACTCCCCGCAGCTTTTAAACAGCTCTACGGTCACGAGTCAGACAGGGCGAAATGCATAACGAAAGGAGGGGGATATTTCATAGCCAAAGATATGCAGCCTTGTTCCGTAGTGGAGGGTGCGGGATTCCGTTCTATGATTAAAGCACCAGAGCCACGATATAAAATCCCCTCCCGCAAACACTTCAGCAACACAGTAATTCCTGCACTTTATGAAGAGACCCGACAAGGAATTGTTAAATAGTTGTCTGACACAGCCTTTGTAGTGCTAACTAGTGATGGATGGACTTTTAGGGCTACTGAAAGTTTTGTGACTGTGACTGCACATTATATGCCCATTATTTTCCTAACAATTAACATATACCGAACCAAACCGAAAACCGTGACCACAAAACCATGAACTGAACCAAAATCACAATGACACTCTTTGCATTCCTTGCACAATTCACTTTGAAACACTTACTGTTCCTTGTTGTTTGTGTTGTCTATAGTTGGTGTTGTTTGTTGTTTGTTCACTGTACTGTTGACTGTCCTGTTGGTGCTGTTGAACCAACAGGACAAATTCCTCGAAGGTACAAACCTACTTGGCAATAGTCTTCTGAGTTCTGAGATAAACACACACACACACACACACACACACACATAGATACACACACATTTACACACCATATTGTCTCTCTCACAAGCTCACATACATGAATACACCTCCACACCCTCCAGTCCTGAAGATGAAGTGTTGTACTGAAGTGCTGTATTGTGTATCTTGTATAGGAGCTTCATGAACAGATTAGGGCTGTATTACTCTGGCTAGCAGGCTAACAGGCTCCCTCCTCGTCCCCTCGTTGTGTCTCCTCGTCTCCTGCTCCCTACCCCACCAGCTGAAGGAGTGGGTGGAGCGGCTGATGAAGACGATGCGAGACCCCTCTCTGCCCCTGCTGGAGCTGCAGGACATCATGACCAGCGTGTCCGGCCGCATCCCGCCGGCCGTGGAGAAGTGCATCAAGAAGGAGATGGCTCAGTACGCCAGCAACATCACCTCCGTGCTCTGCCAGTTCCCCTCCCAGCAGGTGTTCACTCGCTCACTCACTCGCTCACTCGCTCAGTTGCTCAGTCACTCACTCAGTCACTCACTCGCTCACTTGCTCACTCACTCACTCGCTCACTCGCTCAGTCCCTCAGTCGCTCACTCACTCACTCAGTCACTCGCTCGCTCAGTCACTCACTCAGTCACTCACTCAGTCACTCACTCACTCGCTCACTCACTCGCTCACTCACTCACTCACTCACTCACTCACTCACTCAGTCACTTGCTCGCTCAGTCACTCGCTCACCCAGACCTACTAACTAACTATGGTGTCCTGTCAGTTCTATTCAGTAAAGTTTGTTAATGACATTGTTCTTGTTACTCTATGGGGGCTGTATGGACCAGCTCATGTGTGTTTGACCAGTGTCTCCATAAACAATGTCTGTACTTGTAGTGGTTCTCTACAGACCAACTACTCCCAGAGTGACGTTATGACTGTAAATGTGTGTATGGAAATGTTAGGACAACGTTATGGTACGATGTGGACTATGATGTTAAGGGATGTAATGACATGGCTGAATGAAGATGAAGGCACCACGAGATGCTGGCACTGAGATGAAGATGAAGAGTCTCCTGTGTTCTCCAGATCGCCAACATCCTGGACAGCCACGCCGCCACCCTGAACCGCAAGTCAGACCGGGAGGTTTTCTTCATGAACACCCAGAGCATCGTGCAGCTGGTGCAGAAGTACGCAGACCCTCTGGATGTCTCATGGGGACCAACCTTCTCCCACACACCAGGAGATACCAGCTTCTGTGGGCTCAGCTCACTGAGCTCTAGTGTTCTTGTCTGACTTTGTCCACCTTGTTCGTACGTGTGTGTGTGTGTGTGTGTGTGTGTGTGTGTGTGTGTGTGTGTGTGTGTGCGCCTGTGTGCCTGTGTGTGCCTGTGTGTGTGTGTGTGTGTGTGTGTGTGTGTGTGTGTGTGTGTGTGTGTGTGTGTGTGTGTGTGTGTGTGTGTGTGTGTGTGTGTGTGTGTGTGTGTGTGTGTGTGTGTGTGTGCGTGCGTGCGTGTGTGTCTCCAGGTACCGCAGTGCGATCCGTGGTCACATGAAGGCGGTGGTCATGGACCTGCTCAGACAGTACCTGAAGGTGGAGGTCCAGTTCCAGAATGGTAACCACGAATGTTGAACTCACTTTGTGGTTGAATCTCACGCTGCCGCAGGTCAGCTTTCGTAGGCTGACGGTAGGAGGAATCTCAGCCGCTTGGACCTAATCACATTCTGTAGCTTTGTGTTCAGTTGGAATTGCAATGACCCTGTATGTCCACATGATGGCGCTGGTTGACAACAAATTACATTTACATTTACATTCAGGGCATTTAGCAGACACTTTTATCCAAAGCAACTTGCAAAGAGTACATTTGTCAGAAGAAGGTGAAACATTTCATTGCTGCTAATACAGTAAGAAAGTCAACAGAACAAGTTTCAAGCATTTTAATTGCTAGGTTAACCATTGCCAGTATACAACATCTCTGACTAAGTGCCAATGAGCGATCAAAGTGCCAAGACGTACAACAAATAAGAGCATGAGGGTAGGGTTATGCAGGGTTCAGGTGAACTCTGAACAAGTGGGTCTTGAGTCTCTTCCAGAAGATGGGGAGTGACTCCACAGTCCTGACATTGGCAGGGAGCTCGTTCCACCACTGCGGTGCCAGAATGGAGAAGAGTTGTGGTTTCAAATTAATCTACTATCCTCAATTCACTCGTGTGTGTGTGTGTGTGTGTGTGTGTGTGTGTGTGCGTGCATGTGCGTGTGTTCCACAGGACACTATGATAAGTGTGTGTTTGCCCTGCGGGAGGACAACAAGGGGGACATGGCCAACGTGCTCAACTACATCTTCTCCCACGCCCAGGTCACCAAGAAGAACCTGCTGGTCACCATGCTCATCGTAAGTTCACCTGATCATCTGGCGCAGTCATGTGTCCATCATGCTGACCCTTCATGTGTCCATCATGCTGACCCTTCATGTGTTCATCATGCTGACCCTTCATGTGTCCATCCTGCTGACCCTTCATGTGTCCATCATGCTGACCCTTCATGTGTCCATCATGCTGACCCTTCATGTGTTAATCATCCTGACCCTTCATGTGTCCATCATGCTGACCCTTCATGTGTTCATCATGCTGACCCTTCATGTGTCCATCATGCTGAGCCTTCATGTGTCCATCCTGCTGACCCTTCATGTGTCCATCATGCTGACCCCTCATGTGTCCACCCATGCCCATGGTTGTGTGTGTGTGTTCAGGACCAGCTGTGTGGCCGTGACCCCACCCTGACAGACGAGCTCATGGCCATCCTGACGGAGCTGACCCAGCTCAGCAAGACCACCAACGCCAAGGTGGCGCTGCGAGCCCGACAGGTCAGACACGGCTTCTCCTCCTCCACCTTCACCTTCACCACACCCACACCCACACCCACCTCCACACCACCACCCACCTCCACACCACCCACACCGACTTCCACATCCACATGAGGCCGCTGCCCTCCCTCCGCCATGCAGACGTCAGGATGTGTAATCAATAAGGAGTGATTGATTTTGTCCCAGGTGCTGATCGCGTCCCACCTGCCGTCCTACGAGCTGAGACACAACCAGGTGGAGTCCATCTTCCTGTCGGCCATCGACATGTACGGACACCAGTTCTGCATCGAGAACCTGCAGGTAGGGGGGGCGGGGCGGGACATCCCTCACTCTCTCCAAAGAAACTCATGGTGTCTCTCTCAATTGAAACTGAGTGCTCTCTCTCTCTCGCTCTCGCTCTCAATAGAAACTCATCCTGTCGGAGACGTCCATCTTTGATGTCCTGCCCAACTTCTTCTACCACAGCAACCAGGTGGTGAGGATGGCAGCACTGGAGGTAAGGAACTGATCCTGATGTCTCTGTCTCTCTGTCTGTCTCTATCTCTGTCTCTCTCTGTCTCTCTATCTCTGTCTCTCTGTCTTTCTCTGTCTCTGTCTATCTCTGTCTCTCTGTCTCTCTCTGTCTGTCTCTCTGTCTCTGTCTCTGTCTCTCTCTCTCTCTCTCTCTCTCTCTCTCTCTCTCTCTCTCTCTCTCTCTCTCTCTCTCTCTCTCTCTCTCTCTGCCTCTGTCTCTGTCTCTCTCTGTCTGTGTCTGTCTCTCTCTCTGTCTGTCTCTGTCTCTCCCTCCCTCTGAAGTCTGGTTCTCCTCCCTCTCCTCTGGCGCCCCCTGCTGTCTCCCAGGTGTACGTGCGCAGGGCCTACATCGCCTACGAGCTCAACAGCGTGCAGCACCGTCAGCTGCGTGACAACACCTGCGTGGTGGAGTTCCAGTTTATGCTGCCCACCTCGCACCCCAACAGGTACACACACACACACACACACACTCCTCCCTCTGACCTCTCCCTACTGCTTCTGGCCCAGTTTGTGGCATCGTGGAAGAGACAGCAGTTATGGATCAGTTATAGATAGTTATAGATATAGATCATCTGGTCCTCACATCCCTTCAGGATGAGTCTCATGTAACCTCCAAACAATGTCTGTAGGAAAATAGGATTCCTGGAAACAACTGGTGATGATGCAGTATTGATTTATCAAACAGCAGATTTGACGGATATTCAAATTCCTTATCGAAAAAATCAGCTCAGTCATCTGAAAAGGCATTCACCAGACAATTCAAGGTCACTAGAGTTTTTGTTCTTGATCTGTTATTTAAAAAGTGTTGTGGTATTTCTTCCATGCTGCTATGAATGAGTGAACCCGCCCCTCCCCAGCTATGCTGCATTAAATCCTTTTATGCTCTTCATAAAAACAAAATTATGACCATGCCAAATGCAAAAAATTAAAGTATAAAGAAATGTATAAATATTGAACATCAGTTAAAATCACCGACTCTATCTCCTGAAGTGAGTAGTCCCCATGCTTGTAAGTACTTTATGATGAGTAAATCACTCATAATGTTGTTATCATATTCGCAAACTTTGAATTTGTCTCTTGCAGCCTTTAATGTTCTAACTGGACCTGTGATGTCTGTAGAACCTGCAGCTTTCCTTTTGCAACCGCTGTGATCCACTGTGATTGGTTTTGGATTGGTTTGTTCCTTTTATGAATGTGCTGTGAATAGTTTGTACTAGATGTGTGTGTGTGTGTGTGTGTGTGTGTGTGTGTGTTTGTGTTTGTGTTTGTGTTTGTGTGTCTGTGTGTGTGATTGCGTTGTTCCTTTTTTTAGTTTTATTCTTTGTCAACTCCACTCTTAGCTCCCCGCCCCCCCCCCCCCCCCCCCCCACCCAACACACGCGCCGTTGCATGTAGCATCATGTGTCCACATTAACTTGATGTGATTGGCTGCTTTGCAATTACAACCAGGAAGTTGTGACTGCATGTGAGACAGGATGCGTGTGTGTGTTTATAAAGGACCACCAGGTGTGAGGTTGATTAGTCCTTCCAGCCGTCTTGACATCGAGCCACTAGTGGCATCTCAAGTGGGTCTGTCGAGGGTCAGTGGAGTTAATCTACCCATCATACATCTGGGTGGACTCTCCCACTTGTGATGTCACAAGTGGATAGCGGGATAGCTTTTTAAATGGCTGGGAACAGCCAATAGCCCCCACACCTGGTGGTGAAGTGGGGGCCTGTTAATGTGCAGCGCTAAATATCCCCTCTCATCACCCACCTGTATTCTGCTTCAACACCTGTTTCAGTCAATCCCTTAAAAATCTATCTACACACACACACACATACACACACACACACACACACACACACACACACACACACACACACACACACACACACTGTGTCTGCCTGATGCCTGCCACTAACCTCCTAGTAACAATGTTATGATGTTTGATTGCAGAGGGAACATCCCCACCCTCAACAGGTATAGTAAACTTCTTCTTATTGCAACTAGTCTGTAGCCATAGGCATGGCCCAGTAGGCTAGTGGCAGTCTGTAGCCATAGGCATGGCCCAGTAGGCTAGTGGCAGTCTGTAGCCATAGGCATGGCCCAGTAGGCTAGTGGCAGTCTGTAGCCATAGGCATGGCCCAGTAGGCTAGTGGCAGTCTGTAGCCATAGGCATGGCCCAGTAGGCTAGTGGCAGTCTGTAGCCATAGGCATGGCCCAGTAGGCTAGTGGCAGTCTGTTGCTGTAGGCATTGCCCAGTAGGCTCACTTGTCAGTCAGTAGCCCTAGTTCTGATACAGTAGGCTCACTGGTCAGTCTGTAGGCCTGATACAGTAGGCTCACTAGTCAGTCTTTAGGCCTGATACAGTAGGCTCCCTGGTCAGTCTGTAGGCCTGATACAGTAGGCTGGCTAGTTGCATGATCTGAACAAACCTCCACGTAGTATGTGTCAGTGTACATTGTTTTGTTGTATGTTGAGTCTCTGTACAAAATAAATGTCCATGTGTTCTTCCCCCTGGCTAGTGTCTGTAGATGCTCGTGCAGTATTGGAGGGAGCCATTATGTGAGATCTAGAATAAAGGGACAACGTAGGATAGAGCAGTAGGCTGTCGTGGTCAGGGTGCTCGACTCCCAGCGGCGAATGGTCCCGGGTTCAAATCCCCGTTATCCGCAGCCTACCCTTCAGCTTCAGCAGGCTTCTCTTACGTCGCCATGAGTTTGCTCTCCATCCTTTGGACTTCAAGTGGCCTGCCGTGTGAACAGCAGGCCCACGTTCACAGGAAGTCGTTGGCTCGTCTCTGAAACGTATGCGTGTCCTACCAGGAGACTGTCGGCCCCCCTCTTGGACGGTAGGAGAGCGACGGAGGGTAGGCTGCTGAGCATACAGCAGTACGGTAGCATAGACGAGGCTAACGCAGACAAGGACAAGGACTCTCAATCAGAAGCAGACAGGTTTGGACCAATCAGAACCCTTCTGTGGCTGTGGGGTAATTCAAGGAACTAACACCGAGCACTCTGGGAAGTCTGGAAACCACAGGGCTGATGTACTCTCAATGTCTTGTGGTGTGTGGTGAGGGCTGTCTGACCAGGGTTAATCTACTGCCTAACAAAGCGTACCTCACGCAATCTGTGGTCTTCTGTTCGTGGGGTCGCAGAACTCATTGTGAATCCGGAAGCCTGTCTTTGTTTCTCTGTACTGACCCTTAAGTCTCTTTAATTCAGCCCTACGGATCTTTAACATGCGTGACTTAGATTGTCACTTGAAGAACCTCTTAAGACATTTCACAATCTGTCCACTTGCAACATCACAAGTGTCTGGGAGTGTCCACCTAGAGGTATGATGGATGGACCAACCTTCCAGTTGGTACAGTCCACCTAGAATGTGATGGGCTGTTGGTGTATCTATGCATCATACATCTGGCTGATGTATAACTCCCAGTTGTGATGTCACAAGCGGATAGATTGACACTGATCAGCCTCCTGCCTGCGGGTGAAATGGTGAATCTGCGCAGGCAGACCAAAGCTTTGGGATGGGAACACTCCAGAGCTCACCGGGCAGCAGGCCGCTTGCTCCGGGGAATCTGGTAGTTGTGTCTGTCTGTACTGACATCTGCTCCTCCTCCTCCTCCTCCTCCTACTCCTCTTACTGCTCCTCCTCCACAGGATGTCGTTCTCCTCCAACCTGAACCACTACGGCATGGTGCACATGGCCAGTGTGAGCGACGTGCTCCTGGACACCTCCTTCACGCCGCCCTGCCAGCGCATGGGGGCCATGGTGTCCTTCAGGTCCTTCCAGGAGTTCACCAGGTCAGTGTCCACTGGAGCCCAGGCTCACGGCCCCAGGAGCCACTGAGGTGCAGGTATTTGGGTCGTTATGCAGGGCGGTTTGTGCCGTAGAGATGGTTAGAGGGCGTCAGACGAAGATGCTTATGTCATACATTCATGGTTCTTTGCTGTGTTGAAGCACTGGAGACGACGCATGTCTGGAGGTGACGGTGGATTTGTCTGTTTCTCCTGCAGGAACATCGGAGATGTTCTGAGCTGCTTCTCCGACTCCCCGCCCCCCAGTCCCACCTTCCCCGAGGGGGGGAACCCGGTCCTGTACGGCGAAGACGACGTCAAGGTAGCCCAGGAGTTACCGAGACTCTGATCACTTTACCAACATCAGAAAAGTCCTCCTCCCACCCTGTGGGAGGAGGTCGTGGTTCACAGTGATGCGTAGCAGTTGATGGTTTGGTTCCAATTAGCGGTGACCATTAGCGCCTCCAGCTAGTGGTTGACTGTTTCTATTAGCAATTGACAGCTAACAGTTAGCACTTGAACCAAAACATTTAGGGCTCCCCAGAAGGAGCTCCAGACATCGGCGGTGGTAGAGTGTCCTCTCTGCCTTGATAGGTAGCAGTTGATGGGTAACGTTTGAGACCGGCGGGACGGTTGTCAGGGTGGTTGTCAGGGTCGTGACGCCAGACGTTTCCTCCCCCAGAGCATCCAGGACGAGCCCATCCACATCCTGAACGTGGCCATCAAGACGGACAGCGACATCGAGGACGATGGGCTGGCCGCCATGTTCCGGGAGTTCACCCAGTGCAAGGTCAGGGGTCAGTCCTCACCCCGCCCCCTCGCCGCTCGGCCCAGACTTTACCCTCACGCTCGCTCTGCTGTCGTCTGCTTCTCACTCCCCAGAAGTCCCTGCTGTTCGAACACGGGATCCGCAGGCTGACCTTCCTGGTGGCGCAGAAGGTAGGTCTGCATGTTCACGTCCTGTGAAGCCTCCTCAAGCCGTCCGCTCTGTCAGCTCTGGAGAACACGTTTGGCATAATAATTACTAAAATGTCACGTTTGGCTTTCCTGATCTTCTGTAATCACCGATGAGAAGCGAATGGCCCTGGAATGCGTGCATGGAGTTGTTGTTGTGCTAATACAGAAGCCCTAATTGCTGGTATTTGATCTGAAATCTGGTTTTCCTCTCCCTCGTCCACCTCTCCCTCCTGTTCTCCCTGCTCACTGCTCGCTGCTCTGGCAGGATTTCAGAAAGCAGGTCAACTGTGAGGTGGACCAGAGGTTCCATGTGAGTACAAGGCCTGGTGCAGGTCCGGAACTAGCTTAGAGATGAATGTGGAAGATTCTCTTGTGTGTTCTTTGGGATGTTGTACAGTTTTCCAGTTGAAAGTCATCAATATTGAGGACCCCATGCCTTATTATATATGTATCACCATACCCCCCCCGTAAGAGGAATGGTTTGCTCCACAAACCAGAACGTTTGTTGGGATTCAGAGTTTTACCGCACAGTTTGAGAAATGTCACCCCATACCCTCCCCCTCCTCCTCCTCCTCCTCCTCCTCCCCCTCCTCCTCCTCCTCCTCCTCCCCCCCTCCTCCTCCTCCTCCACTAGCTTATAGTGCCGTTAGCTTTTTTTCCCCCCGACATAAACGCCTCCTCAGGGCCTCTTGGTGGTCCAACATGCCCTGATGATAATGACAGAGGATCCAAACCTCCAGTTACCGCCCGGCGACGCCCGTCTCCCCAGCGACGCCCACAATAGGGCCGTGATTTCCCCGCCGGCGGCCGGCGCCGCCTGATGAGCCCTAATCGCCCCGCGGTCGCCGCGCCGACCCGCGTGTGGCGCCCGGCTCTCTCGCCGCCGATTACCACGCATGCACCCGCCTCACCCCACCGCCTCACCCCACCGCCTCACCCCTCTGCCTTACCCCTCCGCCTCACCCCTCCGCCTTACCCCTCCGCCTCACCCCTCCGCCTCACCCCCCCGCCTCACCCCTCCTCCTCACCCCCCGCCTCACCCCTCCTCCTCACCCCTCCTCCTCACCCCCCCGCCTCACCCCTCCTCCTCACCCCTCCTCACCCCTCCCCGACTCCAAGGCCCCCACCGTCTCCCTGCGGCGGCCTGATGCTGTGCGGCCGGCGTGACGTCCAATCAGGGCCCGGGTCGGGGGTCCTGCTGCCGCTCTCTAGTGTTTAGCGCCGAGACTTGGGGAGCGGGGAGGGTGGGGGGAGATGAACGCCTCCCGTCCGTCTGATTGGTCGAGAGCCGGCGTCTCTCAGGGTCCCGGCGAAACAAAGGCCCGGTCGGCCGGTCCTGAAATGTAAATGTGGGGGTGTAAAGGGGCATGTTTTATTCATCAGCGGGGTGAATTGTCACTTGGGGGTTCAGGGGGGGGCCTCACTGTCTGCGTGGTCATTATGTGCTCAAGCGGTCCGAGTGAATACACGCTGATTCACGCCGCGGGACGGACAGCGCTACCATTACCGCCAGGCAGGGGGGAGGCAGGGGGGAGGCAGGGGGGGAGGGGGAGGGCTCCTCTGAATGTAAACGAGCTTTTGATGAACGCCAAGCGTCGCTCACTTGAGCCGCGCCCCTGACATGGTTCGGAGGCTGCGGGCCCACAGAGCAGCAGGAGGATGCTCTGGATGTAGACGTCGGCCAACCAAAACACAGCTAGAGGGGCGGGGTTAAGATGTGGTGCACCTTCTGTTTCCGTTGTTGTTAACTCTCTTACCTTCCATCTCTCCCTCTTCCCTCCCCCGCCGCTCTCCCCCCCGCAGAGAGAGTTTCCAAAGTTCTTCACGTTCCGAGCGAGGGACAAGGTGGGTACACGCACACACACGCACACACACACGCACACACATACACACGCACACATGCACACACGCACACGCACACACACATGCACACATACACACGCACATGCACACATACACACATACACACACACGCTGCGCACACACACACACACACACACACTGCGCACAAACACGCTGGTCTCTTTGAAACGTAGCGGCAGGCAGAAAATCTAAGTCAGTCCACGGCTACATTTGGGGTCTTTAAAGTAATGTATATTTTAAAAATGTATATCAATATAGAAATAATATTTAAACTTATAAATATGAATGTTCATAAGTCATAAGGAAGATGAATGACCACTAAATCACTCCCCACGTCCCAAGTACACACCCCCAAACACACACACACACACACACACATTGTAAAACTGGGTGTACATCACCATCACTTTCCTATCAGCCCCCTCACTTCGCTCTCTTCAGCGTCGCCACGGAAACTCATTAAAGTAATGAACTATTTAATTATGTCTCCCATTTAAGAGAGATGACACCCATTAGGAGAGCGTCCAAGATGGAGATTGCCTTCGAGTTAATTGACTTAATGCGGGCGCATGGCTCAAAGGCATCTTCCCGCGCCTACTTCTAAAATCTTGCTAATCTCCCCTTCTGATTGGCTGCTGCTAATGACCACCGTGATAGCTTAACTTGCCTTTTAGCTTTAACTTGTAGCAGCCCTGCCTTTTTAAGTGGAGATAACAGGAAATACCCACAAAAAAACCCACATTACATTACTTTCACTATCTAGCCCATCCAAAGGGACTGGGGGTGAGCCTGTTTCTGGGCGCATGTCATTTAAGGAGTGGCTAGGGGTTAGACATCTTGCTCAAGGACACCTACAAGAAGCCCGGAACCTCTCAGATGGTGGTCACGCAACACCCATACCTCTACACCAGGGGTTCCCAGTGACCCCATCTTCAAGAGACAAACGACAAACACATGGTCACATATCTATCGAGTATAAGTCTGTAATGTCCTGTGACCCTCATATAAATATCAGCCAACTCCCGACACGGGAAACACTGCACTGGACTGTCCTCACCCTTCCAAACCCTTCTCCTGGTGGTGCTGTCCCTGGTGGTGCTGTTCCTGGTGCTGTTCCTGGCGCTGCTGACCCTGGTGGTGCTGTTCCTGGTTCCTGTAGTTTGAGGAGGACCGCATCTACCGCCACCTGGAGCCGGCGCTGGCCTTCCAGCTGGAGCTGAACCGCATGAGGAACTTTGCTCTGACGGCCATCCCGTGTGCCAACCACAAGATGCACCTGTACCTGGGGGCGGCGCGCGTGGAGGTGGGCATCGAGGTCACCGACTACCGCTTCTTCGTGCGCGCCATCATCCGGCACTCGGATCTCGTCACTAAGGTGAGCCACGCACACCGGTTCTGATGGTTCTGATGACTATATTGTATTATTACAAACAGGTCTATAATGTCTTGTCAACATGACCCCCTCATGTGTGGACCATGGGGTCCCCCGTGTCACCTGTCTGGGTCTCCATGACCTCCACCTGTTGAACATCTTGTTTCCGTGGTGCAGGAGGCCTCGTTCGAGTACCTCCACAACGAGGCCGAGCGCCTCCTCCTGGAGGCCATGGACGAGCTGGAGGTGGCCTTCAACAACACCACCGTCAGGACCGACTGCAACCACATCTTCCTCAACTTTGTCCCCACTGTCATCATGGACCCATCCAAGGTCGGGACACTAACCCTGAACGAGAACACTAACCCTGAACGAGAACACTAACCCTGAGCTAGAACCCTATCCCTGACGTAAAACACTAATCCTGAACGAGAACACTAACCCTGACCTAGAACCCTAACCCTGACGTAAAACACTAATCCTGAACGAGAACACTAACCCTGACCTAGAACCCTATCCCTGAACTGGAACACTAACCCTGACCTAGAACCCTAACCCTGAACTAGAACACTAAGCCTGACCTAGAACCCTATCCCTGAACTGGAACACTAACCCTGACCTAGAACCCTAACCCTGAACTAGAACACTAACCCTGACCTAGAACCCTATCCCTGAACTGGAACACTAACCCTGAACTAGAACACTAACTCTGAACTAGAACACTAACTCTGAACTGGAACACTAACCCTGACCTAGAACACTCACTCTGAACGAGAACACTCACTCTGAACGAGAACACTGAGGGCCTCATTTACTAACATTTGCGACCGCAGCGTAATCTGCACCAGCGCCGAGCCGCTATTTGCGCAGCATTCGTCACCGCACTTTACGTTGTATTTATCAAACCCGTACTTCATCAGGCAATCAGCGCCATACTCCGCCCTAGTGTAATTAGCGCACCGTTAAAAAAAGGAAGAATGGGTCTGCGTGTTTGCGTAACCATGGACGATCCAAGAAAAAGAAAACAAAAGTTCCGCGCCGATCAGCGACCACTTCCTGGTCGCTGATCGGCGCGGTGCCTTTGTCGGTGTCTTCTTCTTGCTCTTATAACAGCTGCCATGTCCTTGTTTACAGGCTCAAGCAAAACCCGCTTCCTGGTTTACACCTGCTTTTATGAGGCGGAGATTTGCGCTCCAATTCGAGTCGCGCACTTCTCAGGCAATCTTAGTAAATACCACGCAATACATAATAAGGCGCACTTAACGTGTTACCTCCCAGCTCTTTGCGATTCACTCCCACTTCCCCTGATACACTCCCATTTATGCATATATATAAGGCGGGATGCGCAACTTGCCTATCGCCTCTTCAGAGGCAGGCTATTTGCGCATTTACCCCGTTGCGCCACGTTAGTAAATACGGTTCCATGTTTTTGCGCCTATTTTACCCGCAAATTACGCTAGAAATTGACGCAATTCTGTTAGTAAATGAGGCCCTGACTCTCACCTAGAACCCTGGCCCTGGACCAGAGCACTGAGCACTGTGTCTGCGTGGGTTCCCCAGATCGAGGAGTCGGTGCGCTCCATGGTGATGCGGTACGGCAGCCGTCTGTGGAAGCTGCGGGTGCTGCAGGCCGAGCTGAAGATCAACATCCGGCTGACGCCCACCGGCCACCAGATCCCCATCCGGCTGTTCCTCACCAACGAGTCGGGGTACTACCTGGACATCAGCCTGTACAAGGAGGTCACCGACTCCCGCACCGGACAGGTGGGGCCCAAAGACCGACAGGTGGGGCGCTCATACACATCCTCATCTCCCCCTCCTCCCCCATCTCCCCTACTGCCCTCTGCCCCCCATGGGGCTGGCCTCAAGACCAGAATGCATTGTGGCCACGCTGTACCAGGAAGCCATCATACCATTACGTTGTTCAGTCATTTAGCAGAAGCTTTTAGCCACAGAGACGTGTTCAGGTGAAGCAGCAGCAGGAGGAGTGAAGGCCTCCACTCAATGTCCCTCAACAGGAATGGGCAGAATGATAGAACAGAATTAGATTTAGTGGCTGGGAGTGTGTGTGAAGATGAGTGTGTGGAGATGAGTGTGTGGAGATGAGTGTGTGGAGATGAGAGTGTGAGTGGAGTGTGTGTGGAGTGTGTGTGAGGGCTGAGGTCCTCTCCATCCACCAGCCTTTCCGTTCTCTACAGACATGGGGGCCATTTGTTGTCGTCATTGTCACTGTTGGTTTGTGTCACTGTGTTGGTTTGTGTCACTGTGTTGGGTTGTGTTTGGTAGAGTTCACATAGAAACCAAAATGTTTACACCTGAAACAAGAAAATGGGAATCAATATGATAAGTCATAATGGAACCAGTGAAATCATAAACAAGATAAACTATTGATTTTTAACAGCAAGTCTAAATGTAACAGTCACTGTATGTGAGAAAACAAATACTAGTACACCTTTTAAAATGCCTTACATGCTCCATAGTCCCACACTGAGAACATTACATGGTAACAACACAGCAGGGCTGAGGAACAGAGTACCAGTCAGCAGAAATGAAACACTCTACTCGTTCACTTTATCCCATCGCTCTTTATTTCTCATTGTTCCTGGGTTGTTTCATGTCATCTGTTGTTGTTTTATGTCTCACGGTCGCGGAGGGCTTGCCCCCTGTCCCCGTGTCCCCTGACCTGTCCCTCATGTCCTGGTGTCCCCTGACCTGTCCCTGTGTCCCCTGACCTGTCCCTGTGTCCCCTGACCTGTCCCTCATGTCCTGGTGTCCCCTGACCTGTCCCTGTGTCCTCTGACCTGTCCCCGTGTCCCCTGACCTGTCCCGGTGTCCCCTGACGTGTCCCTGTGTGATCCGTGTGTCCAGATCATGTTCCAGGCCTACGGGGACAAGCAGGGCCCGCTCCACGGCATGCTGATCAACACACCCTACGTCACCAAGGACCTGCTGCAGTCCAAGCGCTTCCAGGCCCAGTCCCTGGGGACCACCTACGTGTACGACTTCCCCGAGATGTTCCGACAGGTAGCTCAGCACCTCGGGAACCCAGAGATGTTCCTCACAGCCTCGTGCTGCCCGCCACGGTGTCTCCAGCACACTTTACACACAACATAATCATTCATTTTGGTGTGTGTGTGTGTGTGTGTGTGTGTGTGTGTGTAGGCCCTGAAGAAGCATTGGCACTTGTGCAGTACGTATGCTGACCTGCCCAAGTGCCCTCTGCCCTCTGAACTCCTGACCTTCACTGAGCTGGTTCTGGACCCCCAGGGCCAGCTGGTGCAGATGAACCGGCTGCCTGGAGGAAACGAGGTGGGGACGCCCTGTCTGTCTGTCTGTCTCTCTGTCTGTCATCTGTCTCTCTCATCATCTCTATCTCTGTCTGTTCCATCATCTCTATCTCTCTCTCTATATATATCTCTATATCTCTATATATATATATCTATCTGTGTCTATCTATCTACCTGTGTCTGTCTATCTATCTGTGTCTATCTATAATCTTCAGACCTACAGTATTTTCTTGAATGCCAGACCAGCTTAGATCTATTTTACTACAGCTGGAATGTGTAGTACCTCTTCTGCTCTCTAGGTGTCTCTGCACATCTTTGGCTCGATTCAGTTGAAAAGGTCAACTTGTTTTTATATAACAAAGACTGTTAATCGTCCTCACAAGGCAACACACAACTCCTTCAGCACCACAACCTCTATGCTCATCTCTGGACATTATCGACATCTCGCTGATTATGTCTGAAAGGACCTTCTCTTCCTTAAAGACTTGCTCACAGAATAACCCCAGCCATCCTTTCTGTGTTTCATCATGAAGCATGAACCATACATTCCCTTTTGCCTTGATACGATGACATGTGGTTAATTGATCCCATATTGTAATGCCGTCTGTCCTCATGGTCACTATCATGTTTGTCCTCATGGTCACTATCATGTCTGTCACCATCCCGTCTGTCCCCATGGTCACCATCGTGTCTGTTCCCATGGTCACCGACATTGTCTGTCTCCATGGTCACCATCATGTCTGTCCCCATGGTCACCGTCCTGTCTGTCCCCATGGTTACCATCATGTCTGTCCCCATGGTTACCATCATGTCTGTCCCCATGGTCACCATCATGTCTGTCCCCATGGTCACCGTCCTGTCTGTCCCCATGGTTACCACCATGTCTTTCCCTATGGTCATCATCATGTCTGTCACCATCCTGTCTGTCGCTATGGTCACCATCATGTCTGTCCCTATGGTCACCATCATGTCTGTCCCCATGGTTACCACCATGTCTTTCCCTATGGTCACCGTCATGTCTGTCACCATCCTGTCTGTCGCTATGGTCACCATCATGTCTGTCCCTATGGTCACCATCATGTCTGACCCCATGGTCACCATCATGTCTGTCCTCATGGTCACCATCATGTCTGTCCTCATGGTCACCATCATGTCTGACCCCATGGTCACCATCATGTCTGTCCTCATGGTCACCATCATGTCTGTCCTCATGGTCACCATCATGTCTGTCCTCATGGTCACCATCATGTCTGTCCTCATGGTCACCATCATGTCTGTCACCATGGTCACCATCATGTCTGTCACCATCCTGTCTGTCCTCATGGTCACCATCATGTCTGTCCCCATGGTCACCGACATTGTCTGTCTCCATGGTCACCATCATGTCTGTCCCCATGGTCACCATCCTGTCTGTCCCCATGGTTACCATCATGTCTGTCCCCATGGTTACCACCATGTCTTTCCCTATGGTCACCATCATGTCTGTCACCATCCTGTCTGTCGCTATGGTCACCATCATGTCTGTCCCTATGGTCACCATCATGTCTCTCCCCATGGTCACCATCATGTCTGTCCTCATGGTCACCATCAGATCTGTCCTCATGGTCACCATCATGTCTGTCCCTATGGTCACCATCATGTCTGTCCTCATGGTCACCATCCTGTCTGTCCCTATGGTCACCATCATGTCTGTCCCCATGGTCACCATCCTGTCTGTCCCCATGGTCACCATCCTGTCTGTCCCTATGGTCACCATCATGTCTGTCACCATGGTTACCAGCATGTCTGTTCCCCTTCAGATCGGCATGGTGGCGTGGAGGATGACGATGCGCACGCCAGAGTACCCCGCGGGGCGCGAGGTGGTGGTCATCAGCAACGACATCACGCACAAGATCGGGTCCTTCGGGCCACAGGAGGACGTCCTCTTCCTGCGGGCGTCGGAGATGGCCCGCGAGGACGGGATCCCGCGCATCTACATCGCCGCCAACAGCGGCGCCCGCATCGGCCTGGCTGAGGAGATCCGACACATGTTCCACGTGGCCTGGCAGGACCCAGCAGATCCCTACAAGGTCAGCCCCGCGCCCGGAGTCTTCATCATCACGTCTTTACATTCGGGTTCCACTTTCAGGTTCTTCCTCAGAGGGAGGGTTGACTCGTGTCGAGTGTCTGTGTCTGATTTACGTTGTTTTCTTTTATTGCGTCTTTGCTCCCGTCAGATCTGTTTCTGTCTCACAACGCTGCTGGGGAATGAAATGTTTTGTCACATAGTGTGCTGAAAGCCCTTCTGGTGTCATTTACATTGTTGGACTGTGTGGTTCTGGACAGGTTTCAAACGGGTTTGAGTTCCAGGTTGTTTTGGATTCCAAGTGGGTTCTGTGTGTTCCTGCAGGGCTTCAAGTACCTGTACCTGACCCCTCAAGACTACAAGAAGGTCTCCGCTCTGAACTCGGTGCAGTGTGAACACGTGGAGGACGAAGGAGAGTCCAGGTCTGTCTTCATCATCATCAACCATTCGTTGTGTGTGTGGACCACAGGGTTGTGAACCTGAGTGTGTGTGGGGGGTCTCCAGGTACAGGATCACAGACATCATCGGGAAGGAGGAGGGTCTGGGGGTGGAGAACCTGAAGGGCTCTGGGATGATCGCTGGAGAGTCTTCTCTGGCCTACGACGAGATCATCACCATGAACCTGGTGAGGCCTACCTTCATTTATACCTGTGGACATTGTGCTGATGTCTTCATACCTGGATGTACCTGACAGTATTTTGAGTCCACATGAATGCATGGTAAAAACATATTCATCGCTCTCCCTCAGCCGCAGAGCCAGAAACTCGCTCACACTCACTCACTCATTCATCATTCATACACGTCCACTCATTGACATTTAATTAATTCACACTCTTGTTCAGATTATGTATTTCATACACACTCTAATTCAGATCATGTCATGTTCATTCACACCCTCGTCCACCACTCGTACGCTCATTCACGTTCCTTGATTCATTCACCCTCTCACCCCCTGACCCCTGACCCCTGACCCCCTGCTGTCCCCGTCCAGGTGACGTGTCGAGCCATAGGCATCGGGGCGTACCTGGTGCGTCTGGGCCAGAGGACCATCCAGGTCGACAACTCTCACATCATCCTGACGGGGGCTGGGGCCCTCAACAAGGTGCACACGCACGCACACACACGTACACACATGCACGGGCACGCACACACGCACGCACAGGCACACATGCACACACACACAGACACAGTGCCGGTCAGCCAGCTTCTCTCCTGAAACTGTGTGTGAATAGCAGAGTTTGTGCAAACCGATGCCAGGTTCAGAAACGTACGACTGCGAACTTCAACAGGAAACGTGTTGGTATTGTGACGTCACAACTTCAAATGCTACACACGGCATTCCCTGGCGCATAAAATATAGATCAGAAATGATTCAACATGAGTGTAATCCAATACCTGATCATTGGTATCGTCCAACTCCATGTTAAACACTTTTGATTCGTCCTACTAAAGGAAAACCTGTGTGGCTTGTTTCCCTGGTTTGTTGTTGCATATTGAGAAAAACAACCCAAAACCCAGAGCCATTGTTGTTGCACATTCACTGTGGGCTTACAAACACGGGGATGAAGCGTCTGAATCAAAGGAAATGGGATTTCTAATGGAGTACACACTTCACATCACATCACGGCTGCTGGTTCCAGCTGGTCAGTCAGCCTCCACCCTCTCTGCTTCCCCTGAGAACCACTGCCTGCCTGGTTGCCTGGCTACCTGCCTGTCTGCCTGGCTACCTGCCTCTCTGTATGATTGGCTGTCTGTCTGCCTTTCTGGCTGGCTGGCTACCTGCCCGTCTACCTGTCTGTTTGCCTGTCTGTAGTCATGCCAGTTTGCATGCTCGTCTGCCTGCCTGTTTTCAGCTTGTCTCTCTCTGTCCACATGTCTGTCTCTTTCTCCTCGTGCCTGTCTGCCTGACTGTCTGCGTGTCAGTCTGTCTGTCTGTATCTCTCACTCTCTCTCTCTTTCCCTGCCTGCATCTCCTCCCTGTCTGTCTCTCTCCATCTCGCTGCCTGTCTCCCTGCCTCCCTGCCTGTCACTCAGCCTGGTATAATTGAAAGAGAACAGGCAGTTGTTATTTGCATAGAAATAGCTTGGGGAGGCCTGGGGCGGCTGCCTTCTGCACCCATATCATTTGTTCCTAATCAAAATGAAAGTTTTGCTGAGACAGATTGTTTTTGTCTGTGTGTGCGTGTGCGTGTGCGCATGTGGCTCTGCGTGTGCCTGTGTGTGTCCGTGTGGCTGTGTGTGTGTGTGTGTTTGCGCGTATGTGTGTGTGTGTGATTCTGTTCATCACATGCTCCTCCTCCTCCCTCTCCTCCATTTACTCATCAGTCCATTAACGCGACTCCTCTCCAAATTACGTGACAAATCTGCGACATGACAAAACATGCAAATAGATCAATGATGACATGTCCATTTGCAGCTCTGTTCCTCCTCCTCCTCCTCCTCCTCCTCCTCCTCCTCTTCCTCCTCTCCTTTGTAAAAAGCTGCTGTGCTTTTTAAATCAACTCCCCCATTAGAGCTCCATGATGAGAACGGCAGCTCGGTGATAGCCAATCACAGCGTGGCGCTGGGAGCAGGGGGAGGGGGCTTCCTGTGGGCTGTAAATTAGTTTTTAAAGTGGTGTTTGGTGGCAGGAGTCACAGAGGGCTCAGAACGCACATGTGATGCAGCGTCTCTGCTCACAAAGTTGTTTATTTAAACCCAAACCGAAGGGAGGGGTCGGGAGCGAGAGATTGGTTCATTAGCTTCCAGAACTTTCTTTGGTATTTTTTTCTTTTTGTATTTGCTATCGGAGGGTAACTGCTAGCCAAGTAGCCCAGTGAACTGTAGCATCCTGACACACTGTACACACACACACACACACACACACACACACACACACCTACACTGCTCCTACACAACCCTGCACAGACCTACACTCACGCCACACACACACACACACACACACACACACACACACACACACACACACACACACCTACACAGCTCCTACACAGCTCCTACACAACCCTGCACAGACCGAAACTCACGCTATACACACACATGCTACACACACATGCTACACACACACACGCTGCACACACACAGCCTACACACACACACACACACACACACACACACACACACACACACACACACACACACACACACACAGCAACTCATGTCCACCTGCTTCAGCCTTGTTACCTCCTGAGCAGCATGCTAATAAAGATGGTGGGGGAGGGGTGGAGGTGGACTCCATAGAGGGAGGTGGTGGAGGAAGGAGAGGCAGGTGGTGGAGGAGGTGGAGGTAGGGGGTGTAGGGAGGTGGTGGTGGGGGACTAGGGGATGGTAGAATAGTGGTAACGGGGTAGATGTGTCAGAGGCAGGTGGGTGGTAGGTTGACGCTGAAGAGCAAGTAGGTGGGTGCTGATAGAAGTGGGTGGAGGTTTTAGTGGGTGGGGGTGGAAAAGATGGGGGAAGGGGTGTGTGTGTGTGTGTGTGTGTGTGTGTGTGTGTGTGTGTGTGTGTGTGTGTGTGTGTGTATGTGTGTGTGTGTGTGTGTGTGTGTGTGTGTGTGTGTGTGTGTGTGTGTCAAGGTGAGTGCAGGTCTCCTCCTCGCTCCCTGACGTCCCTGACAGCTTTAGCGGCGCTCTGCAGATTTGTAGCCGGAGCCGCGGCCGTTAGCAGTGATAAAGAAAGTAAATGATGACCGAGAGGGGGGAGGATGGAGAGAACACAGATCCTCCCCTGTGACCTCTCTCTCACTCTCTCACTCTCCCTTCACTTTCTGTCTGTCTGTCTGTGCCATGCCACCTGTCCAGTGTGTGTGTTTGAGATGGACAGAGGTGGTTTATAGCTAGCCTGCTCACAGAGGCCTTCACACAGCAGGAGTTGTGTAGTTGTCTGGTCGCTGTTTGTATTTCACCCTCGGCCACGCCTTGCTGTGTGTGTGTGTGTGTGTGTGTGTGTGTGTGTGTGTGTGTGTGTGTGTGTGTGTGTGTGTGTGTGTGTGTGTGTGTGTGTGTGTGTGTGTGTGTGTGTGTGTGTGCGTTACGCCCAGCTAAAGCGAGAAGCAGATGTCAGATTGTGTTGCTGTGAAGTTTTGTGTGCCAAGTTAGTTTGTGGGTTGACAGCAGTAGAGAGGTGTGTATCAAGTTATGTTATGTAACATAACGGCATGTTACTGGGTAGAGAGGTGTGTATCTAGTTATGTCATGTTATGTTATACCAGGTGCTGGGGAGAGAGGTGTGTATTTTGTTATATCATGTTATGTCATGTCATAACAGGTGCTGGGTAGAGAGGTGTGTATTTAGTTATGTCATGTTATGTTATACCAGGTGCTGGGTAGAGAGGTTTGCATTTAGGTATGTTATGTTATACCAGGTGCTGGGGAGAGAGGTGTGTATCTAGTTATGTTATGTTATGTTATACCAGGTGCTGGGGAGAGAGGTGTGTATCTAGTTATGTTATGTTATGTTATACCAGGTGCTGGGATAGAGGTGTGTATTTACTTATGTCATGTTATGTAATACCAGGTGCTGGGGAGAGAGGTGTGTATCTAGTTATGTTATGTTATACCAGGTGCTGGGTAGAGAGGTTTGTATTTAGTTATGTGATGTTATACCAGGTGCTGGGAAGAGAGGTGTGTATTTAGTTATGTCATGTTATGTGATGTTATACCAGGTGCTGGGGAGAGAGGTGTGTATTTAGTTATGTCATGTTATGTGATGTTATACCAGGTGCTGGGGAGAGAGGTGTGTATTTAGTTATGTCATGTTATGTGATGTTATACCAGGTGCTGGGGAGAGAGGTGTGTATTTAGTTATGTCATGTTATGTGATGTTATACCAGGTGCTGGGGAGAGAGGTGTACACGTCCAACAACCAGCTGGGGGGGATCCAGATCATGCACAACAACGGCGTGACCCACAGCACGGTGTGTGATGACTTTGAGGGCGTGTTCACGCTGCTGCAGTGGCTGTCCTACATGCCCAAGGTAGGACCGGACCTGTGGACACATTCAGACCAGACGTGTACATACATTTATACATTTATATCAGAAATACGACGGGAATGTGCCAACGTACCCGGCGCCAGAGCTGTGACTCTCCCTGTGATGTGACCTGTGATGTGTGGTGACCTATGATGTGTGGACCCTCAGTGTCATGGCAGTCCCGGGCCCATCCTCAACGCCAAGGACCCCATCGACCGCCTCATCGAGTTCACCCCCACCAAGGCGCCGTACGACCCGCGCTGGATGCTGTCGGGACGGCCCAGCCCCAGTACGACCGCCGCTCCGCCTCCTGCTGTTACAGAGCCCCATGGCACCGCCAGGCGTGGCGTTGAGCCGCCATTACCTGACCGTTCTGGTGACATCACAAGTGGGAGTGTCCAGATGCATGACGGATGAATCGGCCGACCAGTCGTTGGGGTCGACCAGGTGGGCGGATCTTGCCCATCATGCATCTGGGTGGACACTACCACTTGTGATGTCACTGTAGGGTAGATTTTGAAGTGGCTAATCAACATCACATCTGGTGGTAAACTAGGGGCCCTTTAAATAGAAAATGATTAATCTGTTACACAAAGTTGAAACACTTTAAGGCATGTTTTACCCCTAGCCCTTAACACTCTGTTTCAAGGGCCAAGACGTAGGGGAAGGGGAAGGGGTAAAATAGAGAATTGAGATTGGGCCTTAGTCAACCTCCATATCTTACATAACGGCCATCACTGTTTCTTCATTTGGTTTCTGTCTGCACCTTCTCCACCCTGTGCTCTGACCATGTCAGTCGCCTGTTTGAGTCCATCGGCATGCTAGAGGCTAGCAACGCCGCTAAGCTAATGGACCAGGCCAGGCAGCACTCCGTCAGCCGGGGCTGTGGGTCCTCGTGTGTAGAATCACGTGGATATCACCGATATCACCGGCGGGGAGACGCTGGTGTGTTTTACACAGCCGCTCGGGGCCTCCAAGATCACACATCACCGTAATTACATTCAGCATCGGCCAACGAGAGATGAGGAGGAGGGGGAGGAGGAGGAGGAGGAGGAGGAGGGGGAGGAGGAGGAGGGGGAGGAGGAGGAGGGGGAGGAGGAGGAGGCAGCGGAGTGTGTTAGCCAGCGACGGTGGGGGAGGGCTTATTGAATGCTAACCTGGCAGAGCTGCTGGTCTCTCGCGATCCACTCAGGGTCTCACGGTCTCATGGTCTCACGGTCCACGGTCTCACGGCGACCGCGTCCACGGCGGGAGAACGTGGTGAGCTCCTGCGACGCGGGCGTCCATCACGCTCTCTCCTGGAGGAGCACTGTGGTCCAGGTGGAGACGAGGGACCAGGAACACGCAGGAGAAACATACAAAGAACAGAAGATGGCAGCCTCAGATGTTGTCTCTCTCTCCACACAGAATGAGCTGGCACTAGTGTAGTGGGCGGGGGTTGGGCTCCCTGCCAGCAGGTTTTAGGTTCGATCCCTCATGCACACGGTCAACCTGTTCATGCTGGAATAAGATGAGCCCTATGTGACCCAAGTTATCTGACTGACCTGTGTCTGGAGTCGCTGCAAGTCACTTTGGATGAAGTTGTCTGCCTGTGACAACATAGTAAAATATACTGACTTATATTCATGTCCTCCTCCTCCTCCTCTCCCTCCTCCTCCTCTAGCACCCAAGGGGTCCTGGCAGAGTGGGTTCTTCGACCACGGCTCCTTCATGGAGATCATGCAGCCGTGGGCCCAGAGCGTGGTGGTGGGCAGAGCTCGGTAGGTTGTGTGTGTGTGTGTGTGTGTGTGTGTGTGCGTGCGCGTGTGCGTGTGTGTGTGTGTGCGTGCGTGCATGCGTCATCGGACCTTTGTAATGTCGCATGATAATGTTTTAAATAAAGGTTGGGTGGAATCCCTACCGGAGTGGTTGCCGTGGAGACCAGGTGTGTAGAGCTGTCCATCCCAGCTGATCCCGCCAACCTGGACTCTGAGGCCAAGGTGAGACCTAACTGGAAGTGTGGTTGGTTATTGACTGGGTATTGATTGGTTCTGACTGGGTATTGATGAGGTATTGATTTTATATTGGTTAATGTGTGATTGGGTATGGCTCAGGTCTTGATGGGTATTGAGCTGTAAGTGTGACCGGGTATTGATTGTGTGATCGGGTATTGATTAATGTGTGATCGGTATTGATTTTGTATTGATTGTGTATTGATTGGTGTGTGATTGGATATTGGTTATTGATGATGTATTGAGGTGTGATGGTGTATTGATTATCTATTGATCCCCGTCTTGTAGCTCATCCAGCAGGCAGGCCAGGTGTGGTTCCCAGACTCTGCGTTCAAGACGGCCCAGGCCATCAAGGACCTGAACCGAGAGGGCCTGCCCCTCATTGTGTTCGCCAACTGGAGGGGCTTCTCCGGGGGCATGAAAGGTACACCTGGAGCTGTTATACCTGGTCCATACCTGGTTCACACCTGGTTCATAGCCTGGTTCACTGTTGGTTCACTACCTGGTCCATGACCTGGAGCTGTTATACCTGTTCCACACCTGGTTGACACCTGGTTCATAACCTGGTCCATAAACTGGTTCACTATCTGGTTCACTACCTGGTCCATACCTGGAACTGTTATACCTGGTTCATAATCTGGTCCATAACCTGGTCCATAGCCTGGTTCACTGTTGGTTCCCTACCTGGTTCATAACCTGGTTCATAACCTGGTTCATAACCTGGTCCATAACCTGGTTCACTACCTGGTCCATAACCTGGTTCACTACCTGGTCCATAACCTGGTTCACTGTTGGTTCACTACCTGCTCCATAACCTGGAGCTGTTACACCTGGTTAGCGTTAGCAGCGTGCTCCTGGATGGGTTGAGAGCCCTCCCTGACCTCCTCCCCCTCTCCTCCAGACATGTACGACCAGGTGCTGAAGTTCGGGGCCTACATCGTGGACGGGCTGAGGGAGTACCGGCAGCC